>JZKD02S1961976.1:982680-1002086 GCA_000966675.3 Picea glauca
AAAAAAAAAAAAACAAGTCTGGAATTTTTTTCACCATTATTTCAGCCCTATTCCATTGGATTCATCTCTTCACCCTTATCACATTCATCCATATCATTTTTTCGGCAAAAATGTTTTACCCTACCCGCCCCTTTTTAGTTCCCCCATCCTCATTGCCCATTCTCGTAGCCAAGACTTGGAAGATTGCTTCAACTCCTTGTAGTCTGGTCTCATTGAGACCCAACAAGAAGTGAAACAACTCAGTGCCAATGTCGTCGCCATCGATACAACCATGCAGTCCTCAATGGGTGAAATCAAACAAGACCTCACCACCTAGCTTGAATCAGTCTTTTCAACACTCTTCACTAAACTACATATCCCTACAGATAACCCTTCCTCTTCCTCACCCCCACATACTGAAGGTGACCATTCCTCTCATTTCCATACCTTGCAGAACCATCACTTTCAATGTGACCTATGCCTTCCATGGGTGGATGTGACCAAATTTGATGGCTCGGACCCCACTGGTTGGGTAACCCAAATGGAACATTACTTCTCTTTATACAACATTACATATGACGTGGCCAAACTCCTGTATGGTGTTCTCCATCTAGATCAAGAACGTTGGCAATGATGGCAATGGAGAAAAAATTATCGTCAAGGGTATATTGCTTGGGCACAATTTGTGGCAGAGCTTTATGAACACTTTGACACTGACACCAACCATTTGGGCCATTTGACAAAGATGAAACAATTAGGAATAGTGGAAGACTTTATAGCTACCTTTGAGTGCCTAGCTTTTAGAACAAAGGGCATGTTTGATGCCTTTTTCCGAGAGTGGTTTATCAGCAGCCTCAAGCATGAAATTTGGGCCCATGTCCTCATGGCTTGGCCTGAGATTTGGGTGGAGGCTACCAAAATAGATAAAGAAGCACAACAGGTTGTATCTTCTCAAAACCGAAAACCCTCCTTCATCCCTCACCCTAAACCAGTAAATCCTACTACTCCCTCTACTCCACTAAAGATCCAAAAATTGACCCAGGATGAAATGGCTAAATGCCAACTCAAAGGCCTTTGTTATAACTATGATGACAAATATTTCTCGGGCTACAAGTGTAACGAACAAAAGATTTTTATGGCCATATCCAAGGAGAGTTTAGAAGAAGATGAAGAAACTCCCTCTATGTCTGAATCACCTGAATCCATTGACATAACCCCTCCCTCAGACCCTCCCGAAGTAGAACCAGTCATTTCCCTCAATGCTCTCATTAGCTTCTCCGCTCCCCAAACCCTCAAGCTAATCGGTTACATCAAGCATCAGAAGGTCATCATTCTGGTTGATAGTGACAACACCCATAATTTTATTCATCGCCACATTGCCCAAGAAACTCATTGCTACATCCATGCCATCAATAATTTCCAAATCATGATTACCAATGGTGGTTCCATGAAATGTGGAGGGCGTTGTGAAAATGTGCATCTCCAAATCGGTGACTACCACCTGAAATCCCATATGTTTTCTATCGACATGGGAGGTTGTGACATTGTGATGGGTGCAGACTGGCTAAGGACTTTGGGTCCCATTCTCATGGATTTTAAAGACTTAACCATTTGATTCAACCAAGAGGGCCACCAATATAATTTCCAAGGCATCATCATAGGTTCACCTGAGATCATTGGTTCCCATCACATGGAAAAGATGTTGAAAAAGGGTCATTCTAGTGTTATCACCCAACTCCATGCCATACAAGAAACAGAGACACCTTCTGTACCACAAGACCTCCAAGCCATCCTTTCTAAACATCAATTGGTCTTTTCCACTCCCCAAGGACTCTCTCCTTCCCATGGTGTTCATGATCATTCCATTCCCCTTGTACCAGGAAGCCTTCCTCCTAATATCCGTCTGTATCATCACCCCTTTTCCCAAAAAAATGAAATTGAGAAAATGGTCCAGGAACTCCTTAACGTGGGCATTATCTGCCCTAGTATGAGCCCCTATTCGTCTCTTATGGTCATGGTCCTGAAGAAAGAAGGTTCTTGGTGAATGTGTCTTGACTTTTGTTCCCTCAACAAACTTACCATCAAAGACAAATTCCCCATTCCTGTCATTGATGACCTCCTGAATGAATTGAGTGGCGCCCAATTCTTCACTAAATTGGATCTTCGTTCGGGTTACCACCAGATATGTATGAAAGACGTAGATCTTCCCAAGATTACCTTTAGAACTCAAGAGGGCAACTATGAGTTTTTGGTGATGCCCTTTGGCTTGTGTAATGCCCCCTCCACCTTCCAAAGCCTCATGAATCATGTCTTCTATCCTTTTATACACCATTTTGTCTTAGCTTTCTTTGATAATATCCTCATCTATAGAAAAACCTGGAGAGACCATCTTCCTCATGTGGATCGAGTTCTCCATCTACTCTCTCAGCACCAACCTTTCCTGAAACAGTCTAAATGTGCTTTTGGCACCTCAGAAGTAGAATACTTGGGTCATCTAGTTGGCAAAGATGGCATCAAGGTGGATCCTAAAATGATCGAAGCTATGCAAGACTGGCCTCACCCAAAGAACCTTAATATCTTGCATGGATTTCTAGGCTTAACAGGGTATTATTGCAATTTTGTTAAGAATTATGGGAAGATTGCAACACCTCTCACTGCTCTCCTAAAAAATAACTCTTTCACTTGGACTCCAACCACTGCTCAAGATTTTCAAACCTTGAAGATGGCCATGTGCACCACTCCAGTCCTCACCCTTCCCGATTTCACAAAGACCTTTGTGTTGGAATGTGATGCCTCAGGGAAAGGAATTGGTATTGTCCATATGCAAGAGGGTCGACCTTTGGCCTTTACCAACAAGAAAATATCTAAAATAAATCTAGGAAAATCCATCTATGAAAAGGAAATGTTGGCTATTCTACATGCCATGGATCTGTGGCATCCTTATCTATTGGGGAAACAGTTCCAAATTAAGACAGACCATCAAAGCCTCAAGTATTTTCCAGAACAACGCATTTCCTCCCCAAAACAACAAAAATGGGTGACGAAACTCTTTGGATATGATTATGAGATCATTTATAAGAAAAGAAAAGACAATGTGGTTGTGGCTGCACTTTCCCGAAAATATGAAGATGAAGGATCCCTTTTTTCTCTTTCATTTATTGTACTAGATTGGCTCCAAGTCGTTCGCCAGGAATGGCTACAAGACCCAAAAATTTTGCATTTGATCCAACAATTGCATTCTAATGCCCTAGCTTCCCCAGGGTAATCTTGGCTCCATGGGGAACTTCGATACAAAGACCATTTGTATTTGAGTAAAGAATCAATGCTTAAATCCATGGTACTTTCTCAGCTTCATGCTACACCCACAGAAGGGCACTCTGGGTTCACCCAAACCTATGACAAGGTCAAACATTCCTTTTTCTGGGATGGTATGAAATAGGACATTCATAATTTTGTAGTTGAATGTGATGTGTGTCAATGAAACAAGGAATAAACAGTCAAATCATTGGGCACACTACAACCGCTGTCAATTCCACCTGCTATTTGGAAGGATATCTCTATGGATTTTATTACCGGCTTACCCAAATCGGGAAATAAATCTATCATCATGGTGGTTGTTGATCGCCTTTCCAAGTATGCTCATTTATGCACCCTTCAACACCTTTCCTTTTATAGCATCCATGGTGGCTCAAATATTCATGGATCAAGTCTTCAAGATTCATGGCATGTCGATCTCTATTGTTTCTGATCATGACCCAACCTTCACAAGCAATTTTTGGCAAGAAATTTTCAAGATACAAGGCGTAGAATTGCATCTCAACATAGCTTATCATCCCTAGACTGATGGCCAAACGGAAGTTGTCAACAAGTGTTTGGAAACATATTTGAGGTGTTTTTCCTCAGAAAAGTAAAATCAATGGGCTCAATGGTTACCCCTAGCTGAATGGTGGTACAACACTTCATACCATACAGCTACACGCATGACTATTTTTGAAGCAGTATATGGACAGAAGCCACCTTCAGTTCTCCCATACTTACTGGGTGCCTCGAAGGTCCAGGCGGTTGACATAACACTTACAGCTTGAGAGGCCATTCTCCGTACCCTCAAAGAGAATTTTTTCATGGCACAAAATCACATGAAGCAACAAGTAGATCAAGGTCGCTCTAATCGTCAATTTGTAGAAGGGGATTAGGTGTTTCTTTGATTGCAACCTTACAAGAAAACTTCCCTCAAGGCTGAGCATTGCCAGAAGCTAGCACCCAAATTTTGTGGTCCTTACACTATTCTCAAGCGTGTGGGACAAGTTTCCTATCAGTTAGCTTTTCCCATCCATTCAAAGATACATCCTATTTTTGACGTTTCATGCTTAAAGAAGGTGATTAGAGCTAAGTGCCAAATTCAAACCAACTTTCCAGAGTTAGCTGAAGAAGGATCCATTTGGCTACAACTAGAAGCAGATTTGGACCAGCGTGAGCATCACCTATGTCATAGAACCATCAAGCAAGTTCTAGTCCAGTGGAAAGATACAACTCTAGCAGATGCCACTTGGGAACCAACTACCATTCTGCAGCAATTTCCTCATCTCAAGCCATGAGGACAAGGCTGTTTTTAAGGGAGCGGACATGTTTGGGTCCTAAAACACACATAGGTAGAACAATATATTCGGATGTAATAAAGGTCAATATTAATAAGGACTTTCAATAAAATAGAATAAATCGGATGTAAGAAGACCTAATAGAAGCTTCCGCTTATAGAAGGATATTCCTCTAGATGTTTCTTTTTAGTATAAATAGGAGTAGAGGGTATGAGAACCCTATCTTGGAATATTATTGTAATAGAGCTCTGCTCAACTAGAGGTTGCCCCATTAAAGAGGCCCATGAACATTTCTTTCAGATTCAAAGTGCTATTTCTGTTGTTATTCTTATATCATTTCAGTGTTATTGTGGTGAATGTTCTAGTTATATTTTTGTTATTCTGCCATTACTAGCATTTTATTTATGTTTTGCATACATTTTATATCTGGTATATTACATATTGGGAGTAATACAACAACTCTAGCGCTGGAAGACATGGTTTCTTCTCTATTATTAGAAGAAATGAGCAAAAATAACATGGAAGGATCGACCAAAGATGCTCTGGTAGTGACAGGTCAACAGATAGAGAGAGATAAAGGTAGATTATCTGGTATAAATTTTAAGTCGAAGGGTATATCTAAATCCTCGGTTCAGTTGGTGCAAAGATGATGGAAAAGAGGTAAAGTTGGGCATTATAAAAAGGACTGTAAGTTGAAGGAAATAAAATTCAGTGTTGGATTCGACGAGAAGCGACCAACTGAGATAAATATGACCTCGAACAAGGGAGGTGATGTATACCTAGAATCAACCATGACACAGTCGGATCAAGATGTTTGGTTGATCGAATCAGGAGCATCCTATCATATGACACCACAAAAATAATGGTTTTTTGAATATGAACGATATGATGGGGTTGATGTGTTCTTGGGTGATGAGTCAACAACCATAATTGTTTAATGGGGAAGAGTCTAACTGACACTATAAGATGGGAGGAAAGAACCTTTCCAGGTGTGCTACACAATTTGGTTTGGCAAGAAACATGATATTTGTTATAAATATGAGCAATGCATGTGTTCATATTATCTTTCAGAAGGATTCATGCAAGGTGGTCAGAGGTGCAATGGTATTAATGAAAGGATTTCAGATTGGTACCTTGTACAATATGTTTGGGATTGTTGACTTGAATAGATGAAAAAACATCGTTGCTCCTAAAATCAACTAGACTGTGACTCAACTTGCCTCGATATCGACACAATGCGACTCGAATTGAGCTAAGTCATTTAAATTGACTCTATAAGACATGATGAAATTGACTTGACCAAGCTATGGCATGAGAGCATGGGACACATTGGAGAAAAAGTACTTCGAGTTATGCAAAGAAAAGGTATGGTAGAAGGTTTTCCTCAATGTGGTTTAGAAGTAAACTTTTTTGAACATTGCATACATGGGAAACAAAGTCAGGTGAGCTTCCCATGTGGAGCGACAAGGGAAAATAGGATTCCATAATTGGTGCATAATGATGTGTTTGGTCCAGTCATAGTGGCTTCACTTGGTGGATCCCTGTATTATGTCTCCTTCATAGATTATTTTTTTAGGAAGACATGGATATATTTCTTAAATAAGAAATCAAATGTTTTCGAGATATTTAAGGAGTTTAAAGCTATTGTGGAAAACTAGATAGAGAAGAGGATTAAAGTGTTGATAAAAGACAATGGTGGTGAATTCTATGGAAATGAATTTGATTAGTTCTATAGGCAGTGTGGCATAGCACACCAAAATAATACACCATATACCCCACGACAAAATGGAGTTTCCAAGAGAATGAGAAGAACATTTATGGATAAGGCAATGAGGATGATCAGTCGTGTTGGGATAGGCTCACACTAGAATTCTAGGGGGAGGCAGTCAAGAATACAATATATATGGTGAATATGTCTCCTTTGTTTGTGGTAGTTGACACAAATGCAAATGAGGTACAGTATGGTGAGAATTTGTCGATGGAACATCTCAAATTATTTGGCTGTGATGCATTTGTGCATGTTCCCAAGGAAAAGAGGAGCAAACTAGACAAAAATGAAGTCAAATGTATTTTCATCAGATACAAAGAAGGGATGGAAGGATATAATATCTAGGATCATACATCAAGGATAATAGTGTATAGTCGAGATGTGGTCTTTGAAGAATTTGGAGGTAAGTTTGAGCCTGAGGAAGTTGTTTAGACCAAGAATAATCCTGATATGGTGCAGTTTGAACTGAGGAATGAAGAAGATTATTCAGATGAGCCAATTGAGTTTGAGGAAGAGGTGGAACAATTTACTCCGGTGATAAGGAGTTCAGAAAGAGAAATAATACTAGTCAAAAGTTATAGTCTTCCCAACTTCCATTCTACATTCATATTAACTACCATCGATGATGAGCCCAAGTCGGTCGGTGAGGCAATTGACTTGACAGGGGGTAAACTATGGAAGGATGCCATGTTCGAATAGATGTAATCCTTGTGAAAGAATGAGACATGGGATTTAGTCAAGCTAACTAGTGGAAGAAATATCATTGATAGCAAGTGGTGTTCAAGAAGAATATGAATGTTGCAGGACAAGTCGAGAAGTTCAAAGCTTGAATGGTATAGAAAGGATATTCCCAAGTTAAGGGAGTCGACTTCAGTGATATTTTTTCCCTTGTTGAAAAAATAACTTCCATTAGAGTACTAATGTCTCTGGCTGCAACATTCGATCTAGAGATAGAAAAAATGGATGTCAAGACAACGTTCCTACATGGGGACTTGGAAGAATAAATTTACATGAAATAGCCTGAAGGATTTGTAGTAAAGGGAAAGAAAGAGTTGGTGTGCAAACTCAAAAGATCCCTTTATGGTCTAAAGAAATCACAAAGGATGTGGTACCATAAGTTTGAAACATACATCCTTAGTTTGGTATTTGTGAAAATAAAAGTTGATCAATGCACATACTCCAAGGAAGAAGTTGGGTGTTTCATATATGTAGCTTTGTATGTTGGTGACATGTTGCTGATTGGAAACAACATGGATTCAATAAAGGAGGAGAAGAAGTATCTATCCTCCATGTTTGACATGAAGTATCATGGTGTAGATAAATTCATCCTGATAATGTATATTAAGAGAGATTGAGTTTCTATAAAGATCTAGTTGAATTAGACAAAGTATATTGAAATAGTTCTGAAACGATTCAACATGTAGGATTGCAAATTGATGAATGTTTCCAATTGTTGTGGGAGAAAGGATTACTAATGAAAAGTTTCCAAAGACAAGAATAAATAGAGGACATGGCACATGTTCCCTATGCAAGTGTGATAGGTATTCTAATGTATGTGATGGTATGCACTCAAACAAACATTTCCAATGCATTGGGAGTGTTGAGAAGGTACATGTCAACACCTAGAAAGGAGCACTAGACAACTCTCAAGAGAGTATTCAAGTATTTTTGTGGCATGAAGTACTATGTTATATGCTACCAGGGAAAAACTAGAGGTGAAAGTGGTAAATTAGATGTACATGTCTTTGTCAACGCTGACTGGGTTGGAGATATGGATCGATGGAGGTCAACCAATGGATATGTCTTCAATATGTTTGGTAGATTAGTAAGTTGATGAGTAAGTGACAGGTGGTCATATCCTTGTTGACAACAAAAGTTTAATACATGGAAGCCACTAATGGAAGAAAAGAAGTGGTATGGCTTCAAAGGTTGTGTTTACGAATCAGTTTTGAGTAGAGAGCTATGAAGGTAAGTTGAAACAATCAAAGCACAATATTTCTAGCAAAGAACCCTACTTATCATTCAAAGACTAAGCACATTGTTGTATAATACCATTTCATAAGAGACATGGTGGAAGGTAACAAGTTTCTACTGGAGAAAGTATACACATTGGAAAACATAGAAAACTCGTTGACCAATTATGTGAGTGTTCTGAAGTTCTCTTGGTGTAGAGAAACAATGGGAATTGCTACCTCGAGTCGATGAATGAAATTTCAGGAATCTCTTGTTTCAACAAAGAAGAAAACAAGTGGGATAATTTTGGCTTGTTATATTATTTGTAGTGAAATTATAGTCGAGGTGAATCAATTGACCATCAAAGTCAAGGTGGATCAATAGCAAGTGAAAGTCAAGGAGGATCAACAAGAGGTCTTAGTCAAGGTAGATCGATAACAATTCGAAGGTCAAGAGAGTCGACCAGGTAAATTCAAAGTCAAAGATATTTATCATAATTAAATTGAAAAGATGTCTAAGTGAGGGTGTGAGACGACCAACTAGAGACTAAATGAAGTCCAACTGGTAGTCGACTGGTAAACCCGACTTGGATTCGAATGTAACAAAATCCTGGGATTTGCAGGATTTGTAGCCAATGATATGCATGGATCTATAACCACTTTTGGAAATTGATATTTAGGGTTTTTCCTCTTGTAAATCCTATAAAAAGGCATGTTTTAAGGCCATAAAGGTTGTTCTTGCTTCAATTTCAATTGTTTCTGTTGTTTTTAAGGTAATCGTAGAATGCACTTTTGCAGGCTAATGCATGTGTAAGTGTAGGTTGTTGGTCATGCATATGTAAGACAAATTGGATACAAGGTTGTTCTTTCCTTTGCAAGAGTGTATGATGTTGATTGTGTCTTAGGCATAGATGATTTTAGGGGCTAAATTTCTCAAATGGGCTAATTTTCCATGGCTTTCCCCCAAAAACGATTCGCTAATTTCCATTTTTTCTAAAACTGATTCGTACAAATTCCTTAGTATAAGATTATTTTACTTATAAAATCGCCAATATTTGATAGAAGCTATATTAAATCCTTATAAATTTTAATATTTTTACAAAACTATTGCCAAACATTTTGCATTTTGCATATTAAGGACTAGTAAGATTAGCCCATGTTTCTACATTTTAATATAAATTTCCATCCTTAAAATGATCCCTGCTCTTAGGTGTGGACCAAGGTTAGACATGTAACCTTTTATTCTGAATGAATAAGAAAAAAAGAGAACAAAGTTCTCAAAGGAATGTTGGTTTTCCCGGTTAAGGGTTTCCAGGGTAAAATCTCAGTGTACTGTGTGATTGCTTGTGTCATTTGCGTTCTTGATTAAATTCTTCTTCTCTTCTACTAGGATTAGTGTGGAAGTGTCTTTCATTTCCTGATAGTTTAGTTAATGTCTTAAATATATTTCTATATTCCCAAAATATTGTGGTAACATGTCGATCCCAATCATTGCATTGTACATTGTACACTTTGGTGTAATGTTCCCAATTATGATAGAAGGGAATTTTAATATTTTCCACTCAAAATTTAGTGTTTATTATTATATGAATGTATTGTTAACTTCTTATAAATAGTTGCTCAATGAGGAATATTTTCAAAAATATAGCACAAATTCATTATTGTTAGGGACCTAACCCCTCACGTAGGTAGAATAATATGTTTCCATGTAATAAAGGTCAATATTAATAAGGCCTAGAAATAAGGAAGAATAAGTCCAATGTAAGAAGACCTAGTAGAAGCTTCTTCTTTAGGAATGATCTTCCTGTATATGGTTATTTTGATAGAAATATTCAGTATAAATAGGAGTCAAGGGTATGAGAACTTTTGTCTTAGATATTATTGTAATAGAGCTCTACTCTGCTAGAGGTTTCCCCCTCAAAGAGGAAAGTGAACATTTCTCTCAGTAATCAAAGTTCTCTTTCTGGTATTATTCTGGGATTATTGTGGTGTTTTTATAGTTAGATTGTTTTTCATCTTCCATTTCTAGCTATTTATTTCTATTATGCATACTTTTTTATATATGGAACATTACAGGTGGTATCAGAGCACTTTCCTCGACAAAAAATTGTGGGTTAATTTTTTTTAGGGTAGAGACATATTCCAATGAATTTAAGCTACAAAGATCCCTCATTACACACATAAACCCACAGTTGGGGATTCATACAAGTAAGAAATAAAAGTGGTACTCAAGCGCAGATTTGTTGGCCAACCTTCCAACCCCTGTTGGTACCCCTTCAAGTGATAGTGCATCAAACATCACCTGTATACGGATCGACCTAGATATCCTGAAGCCCTCCATAGGTAAATTGATCGATCTCCTGACTACTATAGTCCCATCAAGAACAACACTCGGGAAGATACTCTCTAGTACCTGGGTAGTCGAGTAGTACAGCAGAAGGCATGGTCGAGCCTCCGTAGTATGTGCCCTGATATATTGGATCGAGTACTACTGTGAGAACCCACACATATAATAGAGAGCTATAGCACAGGGAAAACCATTGTGTATAGAGACCTTGAATGCCTAACCCTTGGGAAGGAAACAAAAATAGAACAAATAATATCTATTGTGGTGCAACTTTGTCTCCTGCATTCAAGTTGCAAAATTACTACACATTTCTTCATGTTGGAACCATTATTTCTTCCTATTAAGGATTCAACTCGTCGCCTTGATCGTTGTGATACACTTCACCCATAACCCATTTTTTGTGTGGTCCCACCAACCCCTTTTCATGTTCCCTCTTCATCATGGCCCATACCCATAGCCAAGACTTGGAAGCTCACTTCACTACCTTGCACTCTAATTTCACAGAAACCCAACAATAAGTGCGACAACTCAATGCCAATATTGCCTCCATCAATCAAAATATGCATTCCTACATCACCAACTCAATTGCAGAACTCAAACAAGACCTTACTACCCATCTTGAATATATCACTACGATGATATGTGCCAAGTTTCATATCCCTGTAGATCCTCCCTTATCTGAACCACCTTTGCATACCAAAGGTGAAAATTCCTCTGATTCCCAGAATTTTCATCCCCATCACTTTTAGTGTGACCTATGCCTGCCACGTGTGGATGTGACCAAATTTGATGGATTGTATCCCACTAGTGTAACACCCTATTCCCCCAGATTGTAAATATAACTGAACTGGGCAAGCACTATGGAAAAAACTCATAAGTATGAATATGTGTTGTAAATGGACCTGCAGGAAGAGGTCAATGAATGTAAATGACAGTTTGAATTATAGCAGAACTGCTGAGAGGGGATGTGCGGAAAAGAGACCACGATGGTGGTGGAGGGCACCTTGAAAAAGGGGCGTTAACTTCCACCAAGAATTAAAAATACCGTATTTGGACTCCACTGGCCCGGAGAACCAAAAGCGGCTCGCTAGCCCTGAAATAAATGCCTTGCAGGCTGGTAGGTTGATGGATTGATGAGGGATGGGGAGGTGAACTGCCTATCCGTAGAGCCATCATGGCTGACCAGCGCGAGGGTAATCATGCCACACGCAACCTCGCGAGAGGATAAGGCATATGGCAGAAGCGATTGAAGGGGGCCGACGCGAGGGGAACTCTGGCAGTTCTATGCAGAGTGAGTGATCGCAGAGGAGGGGATTGCAACCTTTTCTCTTGAGCATTGGCAAACAGAGAGAGACGCAGGTCTCAGGACATCATGGTCTTAGCTCGGGAGTGGCTAGTGGTAAATCCATTAGGAGTCACTACACCTACAGTTGGGTGGAAACGAGCACCCCTCTCGACAGTTGCTTCCATTGCTGAAGTTATTTCTGATAAGTGTTTTGCTTATACTGCATTTTGAAATTTATATGTTGACACATATGTTCATGGACTTGTGGAATCGTAAATGTTTCCTGTGAAGGAATTGTCTGTACAACAATTGTTAATATGGAGTAGATGTTAACTCATAGAAATTGTGAAATTGTAAATGATTTCCGCATGAGAATGACCGTGTAGTGCTTGATATGAATGAGTTGATATATGCTTAACACCGAGGAAAATGTGCTCGACTTATGTTGACGAATGAATCTAATCATACCCAGCTGTTTCTCGGGAAGTTGTCTCCCTTTATCTGCTTCCAGGAATGCCCCGGTAGGGATCTCTTCACAGAGATTTCCTCCTTGGAAAGGTTCACTAAGAACCCGGAACAAGGACTCGAATGCACAGGCCTTATTAACCCTGTACGAGGAGGAACGATCCTATTAAGGTTCCAAGATAGTAGTGTTGTGAGATGTAATAAGTTGACAGATGAGATCTCGTTGGAGGATCCATAGTCATTCACAACCATTAGATTGACGGAAGTAATGAAGGCGTTACCTACCTTGCCCCTTTATCCTCTACCATCGTGAGTAACGAGAAATTGGGATCGTAAGCTCCAAAGACCCAAAAGAATGAATATCGACCATTAGATCTCGGTCCAATTACCCGTCAGCCGTTGGGTCTGGAGAAGTTGCGCAGGGGTTAAGCACAGGGGTAGGCATGCGAGGAAAAGATCTGAGCCATCAGATCTGGAGCAGAAATCCCGTAAGATGTTGGATCGAGAGGAGTTTCATGAAGTATAACTTCTGGAAGGAGAGCATGCAGGAGAAATGACCTGAACCATCGGATCTTAGATCATAGTCCCGACAACCGTCAGATCTCGAGAAGATGCGCCAGAGTTAAACTCTAGTGTGTAGAGGAAGAGTCCTAGCCGTTGATCTCAGAAGGACACGTGTCAACATCACGGAGAAGTCATCGGGACAACAGGGTCATCGGGGTTTTGTTGAGTCTGAGAATCGAGACCTTATGGTCCTCGAAATCTCGAGAACGGATCCTAACCGTTGATCTCGGCAGGACACGTGTCAGCGTTTGGGAGGCGTCGGGATTTTTACCATCAGAGATTTGGGGAGTATAGAACCATTGCATATAGAAATCGCGATACGCGATTTCCCGATCAGATCTGGACCGTCCATTGTACAGGACACGTGGCAGAGGATCCCAGAGGGTCGGAGTTTGGCATATCGGAAATTTCGAATACATAGAACTCTTGCCACCCGGAATCGCGATCTCTGATTTACCGATAAGATATGAGTCGTCCATCTAAGGGACAGGTGTCGGAGATCAAGGCGCTATCGGAGTTTGGCCCATCGGAAAATCGGAGTTCTCGAGGCCATGAGGACCAAGACATCATAAGTTCCGAAACCCCAAGAATCAATCTGGGCCGCTCATCTACGAGGACAGGTGGCAAGGGATTGGGCGCCGTCGAAGTTTTGTTCATCAGAATTTTTCGATGGTAAGGACATTGTGCAACAGGAAATCGTGACCCGCGATTTCTCGATGGGATCAACACCATCCAAACAGCAGGGACACGTGGCGAGAGATCCCAAAAAGTCAGAGTTCGGCAAATCGGGAATCGATGTATCGGGGATTTCAAGGACATGAAACCCTTACTTTACAAAACCGCAATATGTGAAATCCTGATACCATCATGAGATGTTGATACAAGGGACACGTGGCGAACATCTGGAGAGAGTCGGGGATCGGGATATCGCGAGCCCCGGGTATAGGTGTTTTGTGTCATCACAAATACCGAAACCCTGATGGAAGGTTATACGGCTACAGTCGTATGGTAAGTGGTTACATGGACCATGGGATAGCCAAGGGGGGGGGCTAGCCAGTGTAAGGGCACATCGAAAGTCTAGGGGACTTGTGCGCCATGACATTGAAAGGCGCTAAACCTTGACAAAAACCAAGGTTGTGGTCTTGTGAACGTTGTGGTCGTATTGACCAGGACTTAGCCCGAAAAGCCAAAACGCTAGGAGCACATCGGGGATCAGGGGATCAGGAGTTCCGAGGACATGGGCACCTCGGCACCGCAGACTCTGAAACCCCGACGAGAAGTTGTCGTATGGTCATATAGGAACCAGTCGTGTGGATCAAAGGCTTAGCCAAGTGGGGCTGAGGCAACCAAGGAGTGAACCAGAGATTGGAGATTGGTGATTATAGTCGCCAAGACATCATGGGTGTCAAAACCCCAATGGAAGAAACCCTGAATCCTGATATTTAACCAGAGATTGGCACTTCGCAAATGTCGGTTTCTGGAGATTTCTCATTGTGGGAGATTAACCCAAAATTTTTAAAATTATGATAGTGGGTGTGTTACAACTAGATGGGTAGCTCAAATGGAACATTATTTCTCTTTGTATGGCATTACGAATGAGTTGGCCAAACTCTGGTATTGTGTTATCCATCTAGATCAATAAATTTGGCAAAGGCGGCAATGGAGAAAAAATTCCTGCCAAGGGTATGTGCCTTGGACACACTTTCTGGCAGAACTTTATGAATGATTTGACACTGACACCAACCATTTAGTTCATTTGACAAAGTTGAAAAAATCTAGCATAGTGGAATACTTTATATCTTCTTTTGAGTGATTGAATTTTTGTACAGAGGGAATGTATGATGCAGTTTTTCTGAGAATAGTTTATCAGTGACCTCAAGGATGAGTTTCGTTCTCATGTCCTCATGGCTTGGCCTCAAAGTTGGGTGGATGCTACTAAAAGAGATAAGGAGCCACAACATGTTGTATCTTCTCAAAACTGAAAACCCTCCTTTATTCCTTTCACTAAACCAATAACTCCCACTCCTCCTTCTACTCCACTAAAGATCTAGAAATTGACTAGGGACGAAACGGCTGAATGCCAACTCAAAGACATTTTTTATAATTGTGATGAATTTTTTTTTCCAGGACACAAGTGTAAGGAAACAAATATTTTTATGGCCATCTTGGAGGATGTTTCAGAAGAGGATGTTGAGGATCCCCTTATGTTAGTGTCACCTGAACCCACTAACATAACCCCTCCCTGAGACCCTCCCGAACTAGAACCAGTCATTTCCTTAAATTCTCTCACTGGCTTCTTTGCTCCCCAAACCCTTAAGCTAATTGGTTACATCAACCATAGGAAGGTCATCATTCATGTTGATAGTGGAAGCACCTATAATTTTATTCATCACCGCATTTCCAAAGAAACTAATTGCTATATCCATGTAGTCAATAATTTTCAAATCATGATTGCCAATGGTGGGCCCATGAAATGTGGAGGGTGTTGTGAAAATGTGCATCTCCAAATTAGGGAATACCACTTGAAATATCATATGTTTTCTATCGACGTGGGTAGTTGTGACATTGTCTTGGGTGCATAATGGCTAAGGACTTTGGGCCCCATTCTCATGGATTTTAAGGAATTAACCATGCAATTTGACTAGGAGGACAAAAAATATAAGTTCCAAAGCATCATCGTCAGTTCCTCGAAGATCATTATTTCCCATCGCATGGAAAATATGATCAAAAAATTTCATTCTGGAATTATTTCCAAACTCCATGCCATACAAGAAACTGAGACACCCTCTGTGTCGCAGGACCTCCAATCCATCCTCTCTAAACATCAAGTGGTTTTTTCCACTCCCTAGGGACTTCCTCCTTCCCATTGTGTTCATGATCATTCCATTATCCTTGTCCCAGCAATCCTTCCTCCCAATATATGTCCCTATCATCACCCCTTTTCCCCAAAAAATTAAATTGAGAAAATTCTCCAAGACCTGCTCAACGTAGGTGTTATCCTCCCTAGTACGAGCCCCTACTCTTCACCTATGGTGATGGTATTTAAGAAAGAATGTTCTTGGTGCATGTGTCCTGACTTTTGCTCCCTCATAAAAGTCACCATTAAAGACAAATTTCCCATTCCTATCATTGATGACCTCTTGGATGAAATGAGTGGCGCTCAGTTCTTTACTAAACTTGATCTTCGTTCTGGCTACAACTAGATCCCTATGAAAGAGGAAACCATTCCTAATACTACATTTAGAACTCAAGAGGGAAACTATGAGTTTTTGGTCATGCCTTTTGGCTTGTGTAATGCTCCCTCCACTTTCCAAATCCTCATGAATTATGTCTTCCATCCTTTTATCTGTCATTTTGTCTTAGTTTTCTTTGATGATATCCTCATCTATAGTAAAACTTGGACAACCCATCTTGCTCATGTGGATCAAGTTCTCCATCTACTCTCTCAACACCAACTTTTCCTTAAACAGTCTAAATGTTATTTTGGTGCCTCGGAAGTCGAGTACTTGGGTCATCTTGTTGGCAAGGTCTACATTAGGGTGGATCCTAAAAAGATTGAAGCTATTCAATATTGGCCTCACCCAAAGAATATTAAGGGATTGCATGGATTTCTGGTTTTAACAGGTTATTATCGCAAGTTTGTTAATAATTATGGAAAGATTATGGCACCTCTCACTGGACTCCTTAAAAATAATTCTTTCACTTGGATTCCAACAAATTCTCAGGATTTCAAACCTTGAAGATGGCCATGTGTGCCACCCCAGTCCTGGCCCTTCCTGATTTCACAAAGACCTATGTCTTGGAATGTGATGCTTCCAGGAAAGGAATTGACGTTGTCCTTATGCAAGAGGGTCGGCCTTTGGCCTTTACCAACAAACAACTTTCTAAGTGCAATTTGGGAAAATCAATCTATGAAAATGAAATGTTGACTATTATTCATTCCATGGATCTTTGGTGCCCTTATCTATTGGGGAAGTGCTTACAAATTAAAACATATCATAAAACCCTCAATTATTTTATGGAACAATGCATTTCCTCCCCAAAGAAACAAAAATGGGTGACTGAGCTCTTTGGATATTATTATGAGATCATTTACAAGAAAGGATAAGAGAATGTGGTTTTTGATGCACTTTACAGAAAATATGAAGATGAAGGGTCCCTTTTCTCTCTCTCTTTCACTGTACTAGATTGGCTCCAAGTTGTTCACCAGGAATGGCTACATGATCCCAAAAGTTTGCATCTAATACAACAATTGCAATCCAAGTCTCCAATTTCCCTAGGGTACTCTTGGCTCAATGATGAGATTTGATACAAAGGCCATTTGTATTTAAGTAAACACTCAAAACTTAAATCCATGGTACTTTTGGAGATTCATGCTACACCCACAGTTGGGCACTCTGGGTTTACCAAAACCTATGACAATGTCAAACGTTATTTTTTCTAGGATGGTATGAAACAAGACGTTCATAATTTTGTGGCTAAATGTGATGCATGTCAATGCAACAAGGGAGAAATAGTCAAATATATTGGCACACTACAACCTCTTCCAATTCCACCAACTATTTGGCGGGATATATCTATGGATTTTAATGTAGGCTTACCTAAATCGGGAAATAAATCAGTCATCACGATGGTAGCTGATTGTCTTTTCAAGTATTCTCATTTATGTTCTATTCAACACCCATTTACAACATCCACTGTCACTCAGATTTTCATGGATCAGGTCTTCTAGCTTCATGCCATGCCACATTCTATTGTCTCTGATTGCGATCCAACTTTCACCAGCAATTTTGGCAAGAATTGTTCAAACTACAATGCACCCAATTGCATCTCAGTACATATTATCATCCCTAGACTGATGGTCAAATTGAAATTCTCATCAAGTGTTTCGAAACATATTTGAGGTGTTTTTCATCGGAAAGGAAAAATTAGTGGGCTCAATAGTTACCACTAGTTGAATGGTGGTACAAAACTTCATACCATGAAACTACCTGCATGACTCCTTTTGAAGTGGTATATGGAAAAAATCCACCTTCAGTTCTCTCATATTTTCCAGGTGTCTCAAAGGTCCAGGCAGTTGACCAAACACTTACAGTTCAAGATGCTATTCTTTGTACCCTCAAAGAGAATTTGTTCATGGCCTAGAATTGCATGAAGAAACAAGAAGATCAAGGTCACTCTGAATGTCAATTTGTAGAAGGAGATCAGGTGTTTCTTCGACTGCAAACCTACAAGAAAAATTCCATAAAGGTTGACCATTGTCAAAAACTGGTGCCCAAATTTTATGGTCCTTATACTGTTCTCAAGCATGTGGTACCGGTGGCCTATGAGTTAGATTTTCCCAGTCATTCTAAGCCCCATCCTATTTTTCATGTTTCCTTCTTAAAGAAGGTGATTGGAACTAAGTGCCAAACTCAAACGAACCCTCTCATGTTGGACAAAGAAGGATCCATTTGGCGATAGCCACAAGCCATTTTGGACTAGCATGAGCATTATCCGGGTCAGTGAACCATCAAGGAAGTGTTAGTCCAGTGGAAAGATACAACTCCATCATATTCCACTTAGGAACCAAATATCATTCTAAAACAATTTCCCCATCTCAAGCCTTGAGGACAAGGTTGTTTTTAAGGGGGAGGACATGTTAGGGACCTAACCCGTCATGTAGGTAGAATAATATATTTCCATTTAATAAACGTCAATATCAATAAGTCCTAGAAATAAGGAAGAATAAGTCCAATGTAAGAAGACCTAATAGAAGCATCCACTTCTAGAAGGATCTTCCTCTAGATGGTTCTTTTGATAGAAATATTTAGTATAAATAGGAATAGATGGTATGAGAATTTTTGTCTTTGATATTATTGTAATAGAGCTCTTCTTTGCCAAAGGTTTCCCCCTCGAAGAGGCAAGTTAACATTGCTTTCAACAATCAAAGTGCTATTTCTGGTATTATTCTGGTATCATTTTGGCATTATTGTGGTGTTGCTATGGTTATATTTTTTGGATTTACTTCACACACACCTAGGATTTATTTTTCTCAAGGTTTTTACTTGTTTATTAGTCATAATTAGTCATTATCTAGTATCTTGTATTTTAGGGGAGAATATTTCACCTGTAGAATATTCTCTTTCAGTTGACACTTCAGTTTGAATAGCTGATTTGAGTTTAGATGTTGCATTGGTTTTGTCACCATGCAACATTGGGATCATCACCAACTCACTACTCTTGGTTCAGTCAATTAACTAAAGACTAGTTGACTAGTTAACTCAACTATGTGGCAGTTCACTCCCGTAACTACTTGAGAGACTAGACTAGGTGGTAGTTTACTCTTGTAACTATTGGTGTGTGTCCATATCAATATAGACCACCACTATGGCTCATTATTTACTCATGTATCCTATATCTATTGTAAATTATTCACTCTTTGAGTGTGGAATACGGTTAATGAGAATTC
>JZKD02S1961976.1:1008554-1023538 GCA_000966675.3 Picea glauca
AACATTCCACCTGGAGAATATTCTGTTTTAGTTGACACTTAAGTTTGACTAATTGAGTTGAGTTTAGATGTTGCATTGGTTTTGTCATCATGAAACATTGAGATCATCACCAACTCACTACTCTTTGTTCTGTCAGATAACTGAAGACTAGTTGACTAGTTAACTCAGCTACGTGGTAGTTCACTCCCGTAACTTTCTGAGAGACTAGATTAGGTGGCAGTTTACTCTTGTAACTATTGGTGTGTGTCCATATTAATCTAGACCACCACTATGGCTCATTAGTTACTCATAGATCCTATATCTTTTGTAAATTATTCACTCTTTGAGTGTGGAATATGGTTAATGAGAATTCTTCCATTCTTTCTATCTTGCTTCTTCTTTCTCAATTTCTCTTTGCAAATGTGTGTAGTATTTTCTAGATAGATCTATTCTGTGCAGGATCAACACATTTACATGGTATCAGAGCCGACAGACTGCTAAGAAAAATCTACACCAAATCATTTTTTGCAGGTACAAAAGATCGAAGACAACAAAAAGATGGATTATTCGCCGGAAATACTTCTCACGCCTCACAACTATTTGGAATGGAAGCCAAAAAAATTTCTTCTGCTAAGATGTAAAGGCTTACACCAAATAACCATGGAAATGGAAGTAGAGCTGGATTCTGTCGATGAGAAAAATGACTTTCTTAGTAGACAAGATATGGCCATAGGAAGTATCGACATGTTTGTTTCTCCTTAACTTTTCCATCAAGTATATGAAGAATCACAAGTATCAAATACAAATGAATTATGGATCAGATTGGAGGTTATATTTGGGAGTAAAGAATATTGTGAAGATTTCATGTAGGAGGTCGAATAGATAGAGCCAGAAGAGAATCCATTAGAAGATCAAGCATCTTATTATGAAGACTCTTCTACAAAAGTATTTGCATAAATTTGTATTCCATTAATTGAGGATGATGTCTACTCCATTTCATATTTGTTTTCTGAAATTCATGTGGAATATATATGGCATGCATCTCAAGAGTCACATGCAGCCACTTTTGCATGCACCATGCATGCATCTTAGGAATAAACAATGGATACGTGCACATCAGAATCAATTCTTATATTTTCTGAGCACTATTTGAAGACACAAATTGAATATTTGATTTCCTCTCAGAAAAATATCCAATTTTAAAAGAACAATCATTCGAAACGGAGTCCAGAAAGTGAAGTTATGATCGTTTTAAAATCAACAAAATTTCAACGTTTTTTCGGAAACGACCACACAGTTCTCAAAATTTCATCCAAAATTTATTTGGATATTTTTCATTATAAGAAGATAAAGTGGATATCTATGGACATATTAATGGTGCATACACTTCATCATAATTGTGCAGACATCTACATATTTAACAAAATCTTCAATGAGCACAAACTTGCACAATTGCGAGGTCTTCTTGGAGTGAAGGATAGGGTTGCTTAGCAATTGTTTGTTTCCTTCTCATTTTTTATTTTATGCATTGTAATTTGAGGGAGGGTTTTGTTCCCATGAGGTTTTCCCTCTTCCCTCATTTATTTGAGTGTATCTTTTGTATTTGGATACCTAACAAGGCCTTGTAGCTATGACCCATTCTTTATGTTCACCATAATGATGTTCAAGGGGTGTTGGATTTACTTCACACACACCCCTAGGATTTATTTTTCTTAAGGGTTTTACTTGTTTATTAGTCATAATTAGTCATTATCCAGTCTCCTATATTTTAGGGGAGAATATTCCACCTAAAGAATATTCTGTTTCAGTTGACACTTCAATTTGACTAGTTGAGTTGATTTTAGATGTTGCATTGGTTTTGTCACCATGCAACATTGAGATCATCACCAACTCACTACTCTTTGTTCAATCAGTTAACTGAAGACTAGTTGACTAGTTAACTCAGCTATGTGGCGGTTCACTCCTGTAACTTCTTCAGAGACTAGACTAGGTGGTAGTTTACTCTTGTAACTCTTGGTGTGTGTCCAGATCAATATAGACCACCACTATGGCTCATTAGTTATTCATGTATCCTATATCTATTGTAAATTATTCACTCTTTGAGTGTGGAATATGGTTAATGAGAATTCTTCCATTCTTTCTATCTTGCTTCTTCTTTCTCAATTTATCTCTGCAAATGTGTGTAGTATTTTCTATCTAGATATATTTTGTGCAAGTTCAACACATTTACATGGTATCAGAGCCAATGGACTACTAAGAGAAATCTACACCAAATCATTTTTTCTAGGTACAAAAAATTGAAGACAACAAAAAGATGGATTATTCACCGGAAATAATTCTCGTGCCTCACAAATATTTGGAATGGAAGCCAAAAAAAATTATTCTGCTAAGATGCAAAGGCTTGTACCAAATAACCATGGCAATGAAAGTAGAGACTAATTCTGTCGATGAGAAAAATGACTTTCTCAGTAGACAAGATATGGCCATAGGAAGTATCGGCATATCTGTTTCTCTTGAAATTTTCCATCAAGTATATGAAGAATCACAAGGATCAAATCCAAATGAATTATGGACCATATTGGAGGTTATATTTGGGAATAAAGAATATTGTGAAGATTTCATGTAGGAGGTCAAACAGATAGAGCTAGAAGAGAAGTCATCAGAAGATCAAGCCTCTTATTATGAAGAGTTTTCTACAAAAGTATTTGCAGAAATTTGCATTCCATTAATTGAATATGATGTCTACTCTATTTCATATTTGTTTTCTGAAATTCATGTGGAAGATATATGGCATGCATCTCAAGAGTCACATGCAGACACTTTTGCATGCACCATGCATTCATCTCATGAGTAAAAAATGGAGTCGTGCATATTAGAGTCAATTATTATATATTCTGAGCACTATTTGCAGAAACAACTTGGATATTTGAATTCCTCTCAGAAAAATGTCCAATTTCAAAAAACATATTGTCCAAAATGGAGTTCGGAAAGTGAAGTTATGATGGTTTCAAAATCAACAAAATTTCAGCATTTTCTCGGAAATGACTGGATGGTTTTCAAAATTTCATCCAAAATTTATTTGGATATTTTTCATTACAAGAAGATAAAATGGATATGTATGGACATCCCAATGGTGCATATACTTCATCAGATCCATGAAAACATCTACATCTTCAACAAAATCTTCAACGAGCACAAACTTGCACAGTTGTGAGGTCTTCTTGGAGTGAAGGACATGGTTGCTTAGTAACTATTTTTGTTCTTTCCTATTTTTTATTTTATGCATTGTAATTTGAGGGGGGGTTTTGGTCCCATGTGTTTTTCCCTCTTTCCTCATTTATTTCAATGTATCTTTTTTATTTGGATACCTAACATGGCCTTGTACCTGTGACCCATTCTTTATTTTCACCATAGTGATGCTCAGTGGGGTGTTGGATTTACATCACACACACCCAGGATTTATTTTCCCTAAGGTTTTTACTTGTTTATTAGTCATAATTAGTGATTATCTAGTCTCCTATATTTTAGGGGAGAATATTCCACCTGGAGAATATTCTTTTTCAGTTGACACTTTAGTTTGACTAGTCGAGTTGAGTTTAGATGTTGCATTGGTTTTGTCACCATGCAACATTGTGATCATCACCAACTCACTACTATTTTTTCAGTCAGTTAAATGAAGACTATTTGACTAGTTAACTCAGCTATGTGGCAGTTCACTCCCGTAATTTCCTAAGAGACTAGACTAGGTGGCAGTTTACTCTTGTAACTATTGGTGTGTGTCCAAATCAATCTAGAACACCACTATGGCTCATTAGTTACTCATGTGTTCTATATCTATTGTAAATTATTCACTCTTTGAGTGTGGAATACGGTGAATGAGAATTCTTCCATTCTTTCTATCTTGCTTCTTCTTTCTCAATTGCTCTCTGTAAATGTGTGTAGTATTTTCTAGCTAGATCTATTATGTGCAGGTTCAAAACATTTACAATATTGTTGTTCATCTACCATTTCTAGCTATTTATTTATGTTATGCATACTTTTTTATATTTGGAATATTACAATTACACTAGAATGGAGAAAATAGTCATGGCATCTTATTATGGATGAAATCTACCAAAAATAAATACAATGATGTCTAATGGTTGTAATAATAGCTACAAAATACTATTGTGCAGAAAACTCTAATGGCTAACATGAAGCTACACAATCTACTACAAAAAATTGGAAGGGTTCATTGATTCATCCTCCATCATAGTAAATTGGAAGGGGAAATTGCAGTCCTCCCTTCCTAATATTTCTTGTCCTCAAGAAATTTCAGATCAAGTTGTTGCAATATATTCTCCCCTTCCTAGGTAGCATCTTTTGTGGGAAATCCTCTCCATAAAACCAACTACTCTCAAATTATCCTTCTCCTTAGTATTCATTACTTGGCATAAAAATCATCTCAGGATCTAGAACTAGTTGTCCCTCCTTATCTAGTGGAGGAATATCTATTGAAGCAATGAGTTGTTGTCCCAATGCCTTCTTGAGGCATAATACATGGAAGGTATTGTGGAACTTTCTTCCCTCCAGTAGATCAAAATCGTATGCTACTTCCCCAACTCTCCTGATCACTCTATAGGGCCTATAAAAGAGAGGCTTAAGCTTCTCTACACCACTCTTCTTAAAAAATGACTATCTATACAAATGTAAACTGAGAAAGACAATATCTCCAACCTCAAAGTTGTTTTCTACTGTATGTCTATCTACATACACATTTTGTTGATTCTAAGAATTATGTATTTTCTCCTTCATGACTCTTAAGATGTCTTGAGTTTCCTATAACCAATCCTTTTCCTTAGGATCTCGGATCTCTCAAACTCCAAATCCATAAAATATGGAGCATCATAGCCACACAATTCCTAGAATGGGCTCATCCTAATGGACATGTGATGAGTGGTGTTGTAGCAATTCTCCTTGGCATGCAACCATTTTATCCATCTTCATTGTTGTCCTAACACATAATTCCTCAAGTACCCATCGATCCATTTGTTTACTATATCAGTCTGCCCATATTTCTAGAGGTGATAACTAGTGTTGGGCATAAACTTTGTCCTGGATAACTTGAACATATCCTGCCAAAATGCACTGAAAAACCTAGTATCTCAATCACTGACTATGTTCCTTGGAAAGCCATGAATTGTTAACACCTCCCTAAAGAACAGATATACTACCTGAGATGCGTTCTAATCCATAGGAATAGAAAAAAAGTGTGCATATTTAGTCAACTTGTCCACTATAACATAGATACAATACCTTCCCAACACCTTTAGTAATCTTGTGATGAAGTCCATGGAAATTCTTTCCCACTTATGCTCTGGAATCGGTAATGGTTGAATCACTCTTGTAGGATGTGTGAACTCTGAATTTTTATGTTGTCAAGTCATGCACTCTCTCACATGACTAAGTACATCCCATTTCAAACCCTTCTATGAGAATCTATCTCTTACCTACCTATAGGTATTTAGATACCCTTGGTGCCCTACTAGTGGTGCATCATGTCCTTCCCTAAAAATATTATCCTTGAGTGTGGACTTAGGGACAAGAAAGATCTTGTATTTTTAGTAGATGATATCATCTACTACCTTATACTTGTCATCCTTAATAATTCCCTCCATCAGCTCACAAGTGAAGGTATTCTTGGAGTATTCCACCAAGAGAATATTAGTCTTTCATATTCTTGTTTGCTGAGATATTTTTCATGGAGAAGGCTACAAATCTCCTGCATAAGTAATCAATAACTATATTAGTCTTTCCCTTTACATAATCAATGTCAAAATCATATGCCTGTAATTTTCTCACCCACATTTGTTTCCTCTCATTTAGGTCTTGCTACTCCAGGAAATATCTCAAGATGTTTTGGTCAGTCTGAACCATGAAGCATCCTCCTACAAGTACTGTTAGAATTTGGTCAATCAATGAATTATGGAAAACATCTCCTTATCATAGATTAGGTACAATTTCTTAGGTTCCCTTAGATTCCTACTCTTGAAATTTATAGAGTGTCGGTTCTACATAAAAATTGCTCCTATCCCTTCACTGGATGCATCACACGCCAGGACAAAAAGCTGTGTAAAATCTAGGAGTGCTAATACTGGGAAAGTTATCATGAAATTATTAATTATTTCAAATGCTACCTATGTAGCCTCTGACCATAAAAATACCCCCTTCTTGGTGAGGTATGTTAATGGCACAACCAATTGTGAAAATCCTTTCACAAAGCATCGGTAACAACTACATATCCTGAAGAATCCTTGTAGACTTGTGAGTGACCCGAGGGTGGGCTAGTATAATATGGTATGGATATTCTCTTGATGCACCTTTATTCCCTCAATACCAATCATGTGCCCCATATTGAGGATCTATGTCAACCTTAACTCACATTTTTCCTCCTTGGAAAAAAGTGATTGTTCCTCCATAATGGTGATAATCTCATCCACATGCTTTAGGCATTCCTCCCACATCTTTATTTAGATGATAAGATAGCCAAAGAACAGTAATAAAAATTTCCTCAAGTGTTTTTTGAAGATATGGTTCATGCATGAATGAAAGGTATTTGGTGCATTATTCAACCCGAAGGAAATGAATAGAAACTCATAGTGCCCAAAGTGACACCTAAATGTTGTTTTACAGATATCCTCCTCCTTGACCCAAATCTGGTGGTATCCTAATCACATATAAACCTTTGAGAAGTACACTTCCCATGCAGATCGTCGATCAAAGAATCAATTCTGGGTATTAGGAATCAGTTCTTGATGGTATTCTTGTTTAGTTCCATGTAGTCTATGCACATCCTCATAGTATGATATTTATTCTTCACTAGTACAACTAACGAAGAAAAAGGAATGGAGCTAGGCCTAATGTGTCCTATCTCTAGAAACTCCTTTATGGACTCCTCTATTTTTTTCTTGAATCTTTTGGGATTACTATAGGTTGTGGTGATCATGGGATTCAACCCATATTCTAGATCAATTACATGCTCAAATCCTTTGTCAGGTGGTCTCCCTGCTGGAAATGGTTCAAACACCCTCTCATTATTTCCAAGAAATGTATGGATATCCACAAGGTGATCTTAGTGTTCCTATGATCGATTCTCCATGGTGATCAAGCACTTTTTTCCACAAGCCACGCCGCCATGTATAAAAAGGGCCTCCATGCATTGCTTAGACATGATTCTAGGGGCACCCATTGACATACTTCTTAGGATGACTCACTTTCCACCCTTGTCATGGAACTCCATTTTGATGTCCTTATAATTCATATAGAAATCTCCCAAAGAGAATAGACACTAAAATCCTACCACCACATGAGCATCTGCTAGATCCATGATGTAACATTCATTGGTCAATGTGTAGTTTCCCAAGGTTACTTCTAGTCCCCCAATCCTCCGAGTACACATCATTTTGTACCCATATGCTACTACCACATTGAATCCCTTGAAATCCTCTGCAAGGATATTTCTCTTGGTGACAAGTATAGAATCAATGAATTTGTGGGTGGCGCCACCATCCACCAATGTAATAATCCTCTGCCCCTACACAATACCTATGATCCTGAGGGTATAATATTTAGGGACTCCTAAAAGGATGGAAATGGTCACTCCCTTAGGGATAATTGCAATGGAGCATGCTCTATAG
Source organism: Picea glauca (assembly GCA_000966675.3). Lineage (NCBI taxonomy): Eukaryota > Viridiplantae > Streptophyta > Pinopsida > Pinales > Pinaceae > Picea > Picea glauca. The sequence goes on from JZKD02S1961976.1 coordinate 1,016,210, forward strand.
TCTGTGATGGTTCACCATCACCTGATCCAATACCTTGATCATCATTGTCATCCTCCTCATCGGATGTAATCAAATTTACCTTTGCCCATACATATATGATGTATTTTCCATAGATATTTGCAACTGAAGAAAATTTTATTCCTCCTTAGTTCTCTCAGAGTCTCCTCATCCTTCTTATCCTTCCTTTTCCATGAATTCTAAGCAAACTTTGTCTCCTTACCTCCTTGAGGAATGAAGGATTTCATTGGTACCTTGCTTTTGTCTACATCCTTCATGTCTTGTGATATCATGATGGACTCTTTCAATGTGGTTGGCATAAATGAATTCACCTATCCTCTCAGGGGTTTATTTAGAACCTCCATGAGTAGTATCACCAACCTTTGTTGAGAGATATATGTCACCATAACTGCCATCCTCTAGAAATATGTGATATATGATTTTGTTGTGCCTATCTATCTCAATTGTTCCAAATCCCTGAAATATATCTCGGGGTCCTTTTGTTCAAACATGTTCATCAATATCTAAGTTAATTCCACATATGAAGTGATGTTGGCATGTCCTAAGTTACCAGGCCATGGTGCCACCATTCATGAGATTCTCCTTCCAAGTGAAGGGTGGCATACTTGATTTATTCAGCTTCGGTCATTGGGTTAAGTTGGAGGTAAGTGTCCAATTTATGTACCAAGACCTTGACCAATCTCTTTGTAGGCACATTAAAGGGTGGAATAGTCAACCTTCCCACCTTATGCATGAGATCAAAGTTTTGTGGGATTTGTGCTCCTATGTTCCCTTCCTTCAAACTATATTTATGTTTGAGGTTGTAGAAGTCTCTATATGAAACTTTCTCGTAAATATATTCATCTATCATTTCATACTCCATGTATGAGGTATCAATATCAAGCCCCTTATTTGGTTTCTCCTATGTTTCCATAGGCTTCCTTGTTAGGAACTATGGTAATAAAGGCCTAGGGATGTTTAGACAAATGCTCTGAGTTAGGGTATGGTTATTGATACTCTATGTGTGTATTATGTCACCCCAATGAGATCCACTGGGTCCACATTTACCTGTACCACTTATAATCCCACGCTAGCCTATCAAATATGAGAGCACCTCAAGTGTCTGCTGCTGGAACCTTGTTGTATATTTTTAATATATATTTTTTTATATTTTATTCTTAAAACTAATTAAAACACAAATTCATGCTATTTTCATAAAGAGACATGAATTTACCCAATTACATGTATATATACACATTTTGTACACTAAAATTTATCATTAAATAAAGAATATTATATGTTATTAAATACATTTACTATTGTATTAAGTTTTCATCGTTCCAATTGATATCAGATCTTTCATTTTCCTCGCATCCTCCAAACCTGAAACCTTCATTCACCCCCCTCTGATATCTTCCACCATTCTTCTCCAGCTGTGTTATCCTCATTCTCCCATTCTCCCTTGATATATTTTTCCTCCACCATTCACCCTTCCCCTCTTCACCTGCCATTCCCCTTCCTTTTCCATGAGTTCTTCCCTTTTCCTACCATTCACCCTTTTCCTCTTCACTTACCATTCAACTTCCTTTCCCTTTTTTTCCACATACCATTCGTCCATACCATTTTTCCCATGGCCTCCAATCACTCGTGAATCATACATATGAAACCCTCACATCTACCTCCTTCATTCCTCCTCATGATTTTTGGGTTCCTTTCATTCCTCCCCTCCTTTCAACTTCCTCACTCACCCCTCATCCATTTGCTTCAACCCTCCTCATTCACCACCATTCTCCACCCTCTTTCCATACTCCTCTTCCCATGGATCCCTCCATGCTTTTCTCTTCATTCAAACCCTATAAACTTAATTCTCCCTCCTTCACGATTTTCCTTCCAGTTGATACCATACCCTATATTTAATATTAAAATATTAAATACATATATATATTAAAATATTCTATATATATTAAAATATTAAATATAATACATATATAATACATAAACCTCAATATGAGAAACACAAGGAGAAAGATAGGAAAAGAAGATAAAAATATAATGGACAACACTTCCCCCACAATGGAGCTTAGCGAAAACTTTAAAGATTCTTTCACAAGCTCTATAAATCAAGTAAGTACTTTGTTCAATGTAGAAATTGGAAAACTAAATGAAGAACTAGCAGAATGCAAAAAAAAGTATAATGACATGAGATTAGAGCTTGTTGATGCAGGCCATTTTCGGGAAAAACCCAGTAATTTTTGAAGCAAGTTAGAAAATGGGCCAGAAAAGGAGCGTGCACTGGAAAATAGGGAAACGAAGCATCAAAAAACAAAGAAATGTTGTGCTAGAAATAAGGAAAGGAAAAAGAAGGAAGAAGGACACATATCGACAAACAAAAATAGTTGGATTGTGGACCAGTCACGTATAGGAAGTTATAATGTAGACAAACCTAATCCACTTAAGCTTAGTGGGTTAGGTTTTTGGTCATTGATTGTAATGGGTTTTAACCCACTTTTCTAGTATAAATATATATTGTGATATCTCAGGAGATCAAGTTTTTTGGAATAGAGGCTGAAATGATTTTGGATATCTTAGAGTTAGTTTTGGAGACAAATTTATGGATTGTAATGGAGGGTAAGGTCACAGTTTGTGGAGCTTGGTGTGATATTTTCATACTCACATATACATATGCATATCATATGCATGTTTGATGTATTATGCACAGTGCTATAAATTTTATGAAGATGAATAATAGAGAGAATAATGTTGGATCTTTGTGGACGTAGCCCAAGGGGGTGAACAATGGTAAAACTTGTGTCTTTGTGTGGAATGGTTTTCTTATTTATTGCAGATACTTTGTTATCTTGAATGAATGAATCTAGTAGAAGTAATATGCAATGCGCACTAGAACAAGTCATGATATTTACTACAGAATGAATATTAATGAATGTATTTGAGTACAAAATGTTATATTTAGATGAAATGATTTGCTATAATGGTATATTTGATGTATGTTAAGGTAGAAATAATGTCTGAAATCCCCACAGTAGCATCCCTTCCATGATTGCATACATCTGGGTCTTGTAGTCAACCATGAGTCATCTCGGGTGAGAATTCATTATGAAATCTGTGCGTAGTGTTACCTTTTGGTCTCTAGAAGGGTCGATGGTTTGCAGGGTTTTATTGGAAACCTAAATTAGAGCCTAGGTCATCCCACACATCCAAAAAATGGTTTTTTTGTCGGCTTGAACCCGAAAGAACAGATTGGAAGGGACTTGTTGAGAACGAAATTGAAGAGAATGAAGTAGTAGAAGGGAATGTTTAGACCATGCAACCCTACTAAGAAAGAGATTGAATGATGGTTGGAAAAAAAAGATCTCAAGTTTGTGTATAAGGACAATAGAAGTTTCAAGTATACATTGTGCCAATATTTGGAAAGGTATGTATTCATTGATTTTCATGAGGCATTTTTCTGTTATTTTCCAGAGTTATTTTTCAGAGGCATTTTTCTATTATTTTCTAGAGTTATTTTTCAGAGGCATTTTTCTATTATTTTTATGTTATGATGGATGAAGATCAGATCAAGGAAATAATGGATAAAGCAGGAATGAAACGTAGTGAAAGAACCTACCAATATAATATCAATAGTAAAAAGAGGGTAGTAGCTTAGCGAGAGGGATTGGACGGTGATGATGAAGAGGTAGAGGATATTCGTGCTATGAAGTAGATTGAGGAAATCATGTGCACCACATATGATAGGAAAAATAAAGGTAAAGGGTCTAGCACAGAATAAGGATCTCCATTCCAGATCAAAATTAGTGTGGAATGTGTTGAGCACTCAACATACCCTAAAAAGCCTATGTCAATTTTCCACTTTTTGGGTACCACTTGATCTTTGCACTGTCTGAATTCAATTTTCCTTTTGAGAAATTATTTGTCTTTGATTGTTCTCTTGACTCTCATTAGTCATTCAGGCTTGCGCAACTCTAAAAAACCCCATGAATTTAAAAGGATTAACACTTAAATAAGGAATCAATAGACCAAAAAATTCACCCGATGCACTCAAAGATTCAACATCGGAAGAAATTAAAAGGTAAAATGGAATCATTTGGAAAACCTTAGTCACCTAGAATCAATATTCACCAGTATCGGTGAAAGGAAGTTTTGTTTCATGAAAAATATCACATATGAAGGTCACTGATAGTTGATCCCTTTTGGCATCGGTAAAAGGAGAAGGGAGTAACATTTAAAAGGAAAGGAACTGATATCGCTAATAGCTGATACCCGACACGTTTTTCAGAATTGGAGAAAACAGAATCACGACAAACATCATGACCATGCTAAGGAGGTTTCCCTAATCACCGATTCCTGAAGCGTTTCGGCATCAAATTTTTTTTGAAGATGGTAACCCAAATGAAAATACACGATAGATTAATCCCCGATCCCCGATCCTCGATTCCTTTTCGACATCGACGATTCCAAGTTTAGCTTAATAATGCATGACTTGAAGAAAGTCCAAACTCTGACTAATACTTGTGAGTTAAGTCACTGGTCTTCATTGCCACGTGTCCCAAGTCAGTTTCACCACGTCAGCACCATACGATGAAATCAATCGGCATCAAAGGTTTTTTGCAAAAGGATATCAATGAAAACCCCCATAACACATTGTCAATCTCTGATCTGCCCACTAGGAAAGCGACATGATGGGACATTTTAGTGCTAGATACATTTAGATTCATAGAATTTAAGAGACTAATTAATTCCAAATCTCGCATTAGTTGCTACTTCATGTGCGAATCAAAAGGCTGTTTGAAATTAGTAATAGAACACATCACCCTCCGCGCCTCTACCATTAACCCACGATGAATTAAATTGCATATATTTGGTAGTAGATTTGTTTGAATTTCATTCATCACCTGAATTAATTGGTTGATACAACATGGTAAGTTCTTCCCCATTTAAATTCTCTCGATCCATTGTAAACAAGACCATTTTGCACACAAAGGATTTTCAAAGCATCAGAGGAGCAAGAAGAGAAATTCAAAAGATTCCAAGATCACATGCGTATCAAACTACAAGGTTTAGCAAGCATTGCAGGTATGTACCCGTCTGGATTTTCTTTGTTTTCACTTCATATATACATTTTTATCCAATGTCGCTCTATACACAGGCCATAAAGGATTTCTTTGATTGAAGGAACAATGCCTCCAAGAAAACCAACCATGAGGCAATCTCTGAGACCATCGAATCTAAAGGAACTAGAGGTAGGAGAAGGCTCTTCCCTAGTGCCCGCAAAACAATTAGAATTTTCTCCAAGGCCAGAGCCAGTCATCAGGGCATCCACCAAGAAGGTTTTCACTCAACCTATGGCCTTTGGAGACACAGAAGAAAGAATAGGGACCAAGGAATAACTCCTGCACTGGGGATAACTCTTCAAGAATATCGGTAGGGAATAATTCCCAGAATATATCTCGCACAACGACCTCAATATGAAAAAGATCGATGATGAAGTTTTTCCAAACATTCAAAGATCATACTTGCACATGTTGTCAAGCAGAACTCCGGTGTTCCCTTGCATAGAACTCCTAAAGGGGCTCATTGACTACACATACACACAAAAATGTTTGATTAAGGATGTCAATGGTGAGTGTGTCAGGGTTTTCCTTCCGATAGAGGTTTAGAGTTATTACAAGATTAGAGACCCAGAGGAGTGATTGAACACTGATTTCATCATAAAATTATACGAGAAACACTACATCGATCGGGTGATGGTGTTATTGGATAAATCCATAAGTGCGGACACAAACCGATCTCCCTAGATCCACCTAGATCTAGAGCAAAGCAAGATAGAATAATACTCTTTCCCTAGATTTTGACTATTGAATGAACTAGGAGGCAAGAATCATTAACATACCTTATGATCTCTTCCTTTGGTATTTGTTGTTCTAGCTTCACTCCAATGCTCTTGTGCAGTCAAGAGCAGGACATCTCAAACCAATTGAAGTGAAAACAACTCAATATATTCAACAATCAATCTATGTATATGATCAACGAATTATACAATAAAGTGGAAATAGATTTATGGGAAAGAATCATATTACTGTATCATATTAAATGTGAAAGAAAGATTACAACCATTGCCTTGATGTCATAAGGTCCCTTCCAACTGTCCTTCGTTCCCCACACACTTTTTGCTCCAAGAATTCTGAGACCATAAATCTGATAGCTACTCACAATCTATCTTGACAAAGCAAATCTCAAAGCCACTCTAACCAAGCCAAAGCTAACAAGCTCAAGAACCAACAAAGCTAACCTAAGCTAACAAAATATAACTTTTTCCATGAGAACTCCTCTCCTTTTATAAGTTGAAGAGGATAAGGTGAGGAGGTCAGGATGATCCCACTAAATCATGAAATCGAGTAAGATCCAAAACATTCATATGCCACCTTACCATATAAGATTCTCCTTCTAGAAGATTCGAGAAAACGCTCATTTTTTCCATGTGCTGGAATTCTAGCACCCTAGCTATAGAGCAACCTGCGAACACCTCGCACCCTAGTATCATATTAAATGTGAAAGAGAGATTACAACCATTGCCTTGATGTCATAAGGTCCCGTCCAACTGTCCTTTGTTCCCCACACACTTTTTGCTCCAAGGATTCTGAGACCATAAATCTGATAGCTACTCACAATCTATCTTGACAAAGAAAATCTCAAAGCCACTCTAACCAAGCCAAAGCTAACAAGCTCAAGAACCAACAAAGCTAACCCAAGCTAAAAAAAGCTAACTTTTTCCATGAGAACTCCTATCCTTTTATAAGTTGAAGAGGATAAGGTGAGGAGGTTAGGATGATCCCACTAAATCATGAAAGCAATTAAGATCCAAACCATTCGGATGCCACCTCACCATAGAATCTTCTCCTTCTAGAAGATTTAAGAAAACACTCATTTTTCCCACGTGTTGGAATTCTCGCACCCTAGCTATAGAGCAACCTGCGAATAGCTCACACCCTGGCTATAGTGCAACCTGTGAGAATGGGTCATTCTCGCACCCTGCTAATATAGCAACCTACAAACTTCATTTTTTATAAGGTTTTTACATAGGAAAATGCAACTTCTTTTCTCAGGAAAAGTTCTTCTCCCTTCTCTCTTTAGGAACTCAGGCCACTAACCCCTCTAAAGGCAACAGATAGGTTTACATCATTAACGATCATAGGGATGATGAAAATAATGTGTAACAGATATCCCCCCAAAGTATGAAGTTAGAACAGAGTGATAGATGAAATACTTTGTCGAGTGTGTGTAGGGAACAAGGAACAGTCGGTCGGAAACCTGCCA
>JZKD02S1961976.1:1032308-1054441 GCA_000966675.3 Picea glauca
GTCCTCTTACATTTATTATATCTAACTACCATAGTGGGCCTTATTTAATAATATAGTGGACCTAGTCCACCTTAAATTGAATGACCTCCACTATTATCACTATGGGCCCTCTGGGGCCCCCCACTACCTCTCTAGCTACCTTACAATTTACCTAACACATTTAACCCAAATTAGGCTGTTGGGCTAAAAATTACTCTAGCTTGGGGCTATTTGATCAACTCTAAACAGTTTGATCAAATTTATTCACTAGCTAATCTAACTAACTTGGTTAATATTAAACAGTTTAGCCAAGATTTATTCACTAATCCTATCATCATAAATTCAAAATACTTGACCATGGTTAGACTATATGGATCAAGACATTCTTATTGCATGGGGTTCATCATTTTTCTTTTCATACCCTCTTTTATTATTTCTTTCTTTTTCTTTTTTATTATCTTTTCTTTCTTTTTCTTTTCTTTTTTCTTTTCTTTTTATTTTTCTTTTCTTTTCTAAATTATTTGCATAATGAAATATTATTTACAACCAAGAATACAACAAGCATAAAAAATTTCCAGTCACCAGTTGATCCTATGAAACATAGGGTTATAACACTAGGTTTTCAGAGGCATGGATGCTTCTAGCTTACAAAGTGTCCATTTTCGGGAGATTTCAAAGCAACTGAGCATTTGCATACAACAAGCTCAGATGCCAAAATAAGGAGAGACTCCATCCTTTTGCATGGCTTCATATTTACTAGATGTCATGTGTGCTAGAAATGTCTTTGCTGACACGAACTTGAGCTGGCACACCTCAGAACTCCCAGTCCACGTTTACTTCAACATTTTATGGGATAATAGGTAAAAAAATCATACTCCCTCATTTGTGATGAGTTCATTGCACGCATTCATTTTATTCTTTTCAAGAAAGAGTTCATGGGGCTATCAGTAATGGCAAGAAAGGTGATAGAAAAAGTCGTCCACTGGTATATGGATGAATGTGATACCTACATTAAGTTATTCGAGGCCACTAGAGAACCTCATCTCCTACCAGCACATGTCCCCAACTGACTTTTTGTGGGGGAAATCTACTACCAGACCATCCTGCAATGTTACAATGCTACCATGGTGAAAGATAAGAAGTGGGCATTTATAGCTTATGGATTCCATATAGGTTTCTACCTAGTAAAAGACACCACTCAATCCAAGAAGGAAGCACTAAGCCAATTGGAGTTTTGATTCTAGACCGTCCATTTTTACAAACATGACCCAAGGGATCTAGTCTTGAAACACGCATCAAAAGTGTCATTCTGGTGGCCATACATCCATGACAAGATTGAAGATGAGGCCTTCATGAAAAATGTTTAGGATTGGGATGAAGTTATGGCAAGCATGGCTGACCCTAAGATGACCAGTTTTAAATCCATGAGCCTGGATGAAGAAGAAACAATACTAGAACAATCAGCTGAAGGGGCCCTCAAGGCTAGAGAAGAAATAATAGCGTTCAAAACAACAGTTTCCCAAGTAGCGGACGAAACAACAGAGATTCCCCAGTTAACCCTAGTGCAAGGTAGAGGTCTCCCTGAGGCTCAAGATGCACAAGAGAGGGGGTTAATCATGTTATAACACATGCAGTGGATAATTGATCAGCTGGAAGATGACCTAGACATCCTAAATATGGAAAGGCTCCCTACCGATGACCCATATAAAAGATAGACGGGCCCAAGCGGCCCTGAATTCATAGATATCGATGAACTTACTAGGTTAGATGACCCTGAATTCACAACGTCACTGGCCAGATCACCAATAGGTGTTTCGTCTTAGCCATAGATAGTCAGAACATCAGGGAGGACCACTGCGTCAAACCCCTTGAGAGAGCTGATAAAGATATATGATGATGATGAGAGCTTGGAGGTATCCCTTATGACCCCCATACATATCAAAGAGGAAAAGGATCAAGAGAAGGCATCTTCCCCATCTCTCGACACCCAAATTCAAGAGGTTACACAGAATGAGCAAGAAGCTGAGAGAGTCATAGACATTGAGTTTTCCAATGCACCAGAAGCTCAAGAAGATAGCTCAAAGGATGAGCCAGGGTTGAGTCAGCAAAAGGAAGATGCTCTACAACAGGAAATCAGAATCCCGATGACCAAAGACCAAGTAAGTAATGCGCCTAGCCCCAATGCCTCAATTTCAATTGGAACTCAAAGCCTTAGTGAGTGACAGACAAAAGTTGGGCCTTCAAAACATACAGAGGAAGTTCAAGAACCCAGTCTTGAACAAGTACATAACATCCGGAGTATGGGAAATACACTCACCTAGGGAGATAAACAAATCCCAGAGCCCATGGATGAAGTGGCTGAGATACATACCATATCTTGTGACCGAAAAAGAAAGGTTATCGTCTAGAGAACCACAAAGAAGAGGAGAATCACTTTAGATCACTCCATCCTCATCACTACGAAAGAACATATGATTAACAAAGAACATCCTAATATGTCCAAACTCATTGGTGCAAGTATGGAGATTACAGATGTCACCCTGGAAAGAGACAAAAGAGATGAAGAGGAGCTAGCCTCTACCCTGAAGGAATTGGAACATTTGTGCCACTTGGAAAAATACTATCAGGATACCACAGAGGCCGTGCTATTCCTAAGGAGTGAACTTCAGGAGGACTACAACATATGAAATACACCTATTCACTACAAGAATAGTCGATCCACAAGAAGATAGCCTCATGACACATGCGACGTGAAAAGATATGGAGCATTGGTACGAAAAAGCGTAGAAAGCCATGGAGAGAGATGACTACATCGATGCAGTCCAATAGGGCCAAGATACATAATAACATGACATTCGGGTGTTGAAAGAAAGCAGTCTTGATTTCATAAGGAAATCGACTGAGCATTGGGAAAAAATGGCTCGGGAACCCCACCAAGAAATCCAAGAGAAATGGGCCAGGTGCAAGAAAAACTGGATCAAGATCAATCAGGTGATGAAAGACATCAGACTTCCTAAGTTTGGCACACTCGATGACTTTGTCTACTTGTGTGACATATTCAAATCTCACATCAAGCAAGACTCGACATGGGCCAAAGAAATAGAAAAGGTGGTAGACATGGCGCCAGGTCAGGTGTGACAGTTTATGGAACACCTGATCAAAACTTGGGCTATGATGCAACAATTAGGTGCCAGTCTAGTCAAGTATTGGGCACATGTGGTAAGGATAAGAGAGATTTATGTGGCCCCGATGGAACAACATAGATTCCCATATGCCAATGTCGGCGAGGATCCATTCATCAAGTGGTCAGAGTATGAGAAGAGTCACCCTCTCAAGTGATATCTTGAGATGACTCTTAGAAGATATGATTAAAGAGAATTCCATGTGGCGAATTTTGTTTTACTTAGCTGCACTTTATTTGTTATTTTTAGTTAAATTTATGTTATAAATAAGAGCATTGACCGGTTAGTGAAAGGTCGATGGTTGTTGCAAGAAACTCTCTATTTCAGTTTTGTTAAGAACTAGTTCGGAGTGACCTTTAATTGAAAAGTCCTTCTCAGACCATATACAAAAAGTTGTGTTTTCATCAAATGTGTGTATAATTGGATGAGGAGAAGAATTATTTCCTATCTCATCTCATGAATGCATGTAGTAACGAGTAAGAGCTATTAAATTTGTTGATAAGTTATCTGATGCAATGTTTTACAGTTCTTTCTTTAATGATGAAGATTAATCATTGTGTTATTATGTGATTGATTATTAGAGTTGAATGAATTATTTTACTTGCCATTGTTTATCACATACATGTTTTCTTCTGATAAATTATATCATAGTAAGTAATTAGAATACCCGCACGGTTAAGATATTAGTAATAGGCCTGTGGTAGATGGTCACTATCATCGTGCTAGAGTGCAAGGGTTATTCCAAGCTTAGACCCCCTTCTCCAGTAGTTGAGTCTTGTTCCCATTTTGTTGCCTAGTTGGTTTACACCGGCCCTATATTATATCAGTCCCACCTAAGAGAAAATACAAAAAAAAAAAAGTGTCCAAACTAAAGGAGAAAGCCTTCACAAAAAAACGTAAAACCCATCGATTATTTCAGCCAGATCACAAGATCTGGAGAACCATTCCACCATTAAACTCTTCAGATTCTAATTGGGCCTCGGTGATGGGTTTGGTTCCTTTTGTTGAATTAAATGGATTTAGGACCCATCAACAAAATTGGCTCTAGAATGAGGGCCTGAAGAATGAATGGTTGAATACATATTTCACATAATATTTCAGACAACATGTAGATTCAAAATAACCCACATGCATGGCTGATCATTCCCAAGACATCCCACACATGTTGAGTACTACTAAAATGAGTAACTCACCCCAACATGAGGAAGAACACCTATTCCTAAAAATACCTTATGTTCACCCTCATGAGGAATTGAATCAATTAAGAAGAAACACAAGGGCATATTCCTGACAGATCAATGCCTTGTCCTTAGCTCTGATACTTCATCGAAGAAAAAAAATAAGCAGACCAATGGTTGATACCCTCGGCCAAGTTTTTGTGCACATAGTAGAAGACCTAATAGATTTCTCAATCACCTAAATCAAACATCCTATTAATCTAATCTTTGAAATTCCAGTCGAAAACGTCTCTGAGCTAGATGATTTTTTGGAAGAGGAAGGGTTTAACTTGAAACTCTCATCTTCAAGATTTGAAAATATGGAAGATCATAATGACCATGATGAAGAGAGGGGAAAACCACCGCAAAGTAGTCAACCTTTGTTGGCCAAAGAATCAAGATGCTTTGGCCATCCCTGGACGAGTACATAACCTCCCCCAACATCCAGAGACGCTACTCCCTAAGTTTGACCTCGAGACCTCAAGATTTCCTGAAGATCATATCAATAAATTCATACTAGCTATCAAACTTATGAATGTCCAACATGAAGACATAGTTCGCAGGATGTTCCCCTATACTTTTGAGAATTCAGCTTCCACGTGGTATTTTAAATTTCTTGTAGGGTCTATAATTAGTTGGACAAAGTTTCAAAAGGACCTTTTAGATAAATTTGTAGAAGAAACTACTATAGGAGCTTGGATGGATGAACTGTTTGCCGCCACCATGAGTTCGAAGGAAAGGGTCAAAGACTTTAATGATTCACCACCATATTAAACAAATTCTATCCTGATCTAAATCTACTCAGGAGTTGCAAATCGAATTATATGCTAATGCTCTCCCAACTTCTATTTTCATGTTTGTGAAGAGGGCTGCCAAACTGACCCTAGCTGAGAATTTTGAGGAATCCAAAATGATAGAGTTTCAAATGAAAGGATGTAAAGAAGTCCATGCCTCTTTAATTAAGAAATAAGTTCAACCTTCTCCCAGGAGAGGGATATTTCTCACTAGACCCCCAGGAAAACAAACAGAACAAGCTCTTGAAAAGGGAAGTAGGGACATAGAGGAGCTACAACACATGGTTAAAACGCTATCAAATGAAATCATCGACATAAAGAGAAGTGTAGGGGAGGGAAATCAAGGCCAAAGACCCTATAATCCTTTATTTAAAAGGAACCCACTGTTCAAATCAATTGAACCTCCCCCAGTCAACCTAAGCATCGATCTGGGAAATGTAGCATCCGACTCTTTCTGCACTTATTATCAAGAGAACCACTCTGAAAAAGACTTCCCTCAATGGGTGCATACCATGAATTTGATGGCCAACTAGTTTTTAGATGAAGTCTCCCTAAACAAACAATCAAGCAGCTCCAGTATGAATATTGTCGATCAGAAGGAAAGTTCTCCACCAGAAGAAACAACCATGTTGATATAGGATCCCAACCTAGCTATGCCTTCCAATGATCTGTTTGAGGTTCAAGAACCACCTGCAGAATTGTCAACCATGCAAACACGAAGTAAGGGAAAACCTGTATCAAACAACCTTACTATGAACCAAGTCTCGGGGGGGGGGGAGATAATCTCTCGATCACCCGAAAGCATGCTTTGCTCCTTAGAGAAACCCTATAAACATCCATACATGGGAATATCCCAAGATAGATTACAACATAGTAGAATATTTGAAGAAGTTGAAGGATAATATATCAGTTATGGACATATGTAGAATCCCTCAGAAAAAATACTTCATGTTACAAGCGTTGAAATCAGTAGAAAACCCTACAACAAGCACTGACCCAGGAATAAATCTAATTCCCACAGATCTAGGAAATAAACCAACCATGAACGCTTTCTCTAAAAATAAGAAAGGGAAACCTTTTGTCCCACTGTTCCTTTTGAACATTCAAAGTTTTCAACAGAAACCTCCATAACTTATTGGTCAATTTAGGAGCATCCTCTAATGTTATGCCACTTTCTATTTGCAAAAAACTAAATGCAGTTCCTCTCAAAAGTGACAAACACGTAATACAACTAGACAGAACCTAGGTGAAGGTCATGGGAGAACTCAAAGATGTAATGATCAGAATAGTGACACATCCTAAGTTTGTGCAAGTGATTGACATCATTGTAGTAGATATCCCAGAATCTTACGAGTTATTATTAAGATGATATTGGTATGATAAGTTAAACATATACTTTAGTACAGACTGGGCGCACCTTTGGCTACCATTAAAGGGACACCAAAATATGATCAAAATTGATAGCGAAAGATATCTGAAACATACTGTCACTGACCTAGAGACCCTAAATGAACCCTCATCGATAGATTTCCCTGTGATAGGGAATTATTCCTATGATTCCTACTTCGGTAACTTCTCCCCTCTCTCATACGATGTCCCTCTTACCCAAAATTCTGAAATTATTTTTTGAGAGGAATTTCCAATGACAATGGAGGAAACCCTCTTCTACCAAGAACTTGCATTAGAAATCATAGAACTCACAAGAGGTAAAGAGGAAAGTGACACGAAAGAGGAAGCTGATAGATTTCGCCCACAAGTTTGGACCTTATACTTTGATGGATCTAAATCGTAAGAAGGGTCTAGGGCGTGATGCATCCTCATTGATCCGAAGGGTAAACGTCATTTACTATCATGTAGACTTGAGTTCAAATACAAAAACAACACTACCGAGTATGAAGCTCTAGTACAAGGGTTAAAGAAATCCATAGATTTAAACATCAAAGAATTGAAGTTTTTCAGAGATTTTGAAATCACCGTTAGACAAGTAAGGAATACTATATATTGCAATTCCCCCCACCTAAAAAATTACCAACAGGAAGTACACAAGTTAATAGATAATTTTGAAGATTTCAACATTACAACGATTCCCAGAGAAAAGAACATTTTTGTTGATTCCCTGCCCACTGTTGCCTCGAGGCTGTCACCTATAAAATATTATGAAGCCTCCTGGTTCACTGTGGAGCTACTCTAAAAACCATCGGTGCCCAACAACAGTTCTAATTGGAAGGTATTTGAAGGAGATGAATAGATCATAAAATTTATGACTAACTAAGATATTTTCAAAGACTTGGCTATTGACAATCAATTATTCCATGAACAATCAATAGAGGCCAATCCTCAGACAAATTAACCAACAGACAAATCAAAGTCTCACACAATACCAAAGGGGATAGCCAACTTAGAAAACCTTTTTGACCTAAAGGAAAGATTTAAGGGGTCAAAAAATGTGAAAATCTGTAATTCATGTCCAATGCATGAAACTATAAATCTTGGAACCCTGGAAAACCCTAAAAACGTCAACCTCGGAAAGAAAATATCTAGAGAGGAAAGGAAGACCTATCTCAAAATTTTCAGATAGTATTAAGATGTCTTTGCGTGGTCCTACCGAGATCTGAAAACCTATGATACATGTATCATTCAAAACACTATCCCTTTAAATCCCGACATAAAAACCTTCCAACAAAAGCTAAGAAAATATCACCCATCCCTAGAGCCTCTCATGTGTCATGAGTTAAAGAAACTATTAGATGCCAAAATTATCTTCCAGGTTAGACATTCTACATGGGTAGAAAATTTGGTTCCTGTAAGGAAAAAGTATGGGGAGATTCGCCTATGCGTAGATTTTAGAAACCTCAATAGAGCTTTAGAAAAGGAAAACTACCCAGTCCCATTGATCGAGCAGCTCTTCTAGACTGTTTTTAGCTCTGAGATTTTCTCCTTGCTCGACACTTTCTCAGGTTATAACTAGGTTCTAGTTTCAGAAGAACACCACTTGATAACTGCCTTCTGAACCAAGTGGGGAACTTTCTATTACAAATGCATGCCTTTTGGATTAATGAATGTAGGAGAGACCTTCTGGAGGGCCATGGACGTAGAATTTCAGTGACTTATCAACAAGTGTGATGTAGTTTACTTGGACTATGTGACTTTGTATTCAAATAATAGAGAAGATCACATCCAATACTTGACCAAAATTTTTAAAAGGTGTAGGAAATATGGCATATCCTTAAACCCTAATAAAACTATTTTTGGTGTTGAGGAAGGTAAGTTGTTAGGCCACATTATATCTCAAGCAGGAATTCACATAGATCCATAAAGGATAAAGGCTATAGCTCAAATTCCGTTACCTCACAACAAAAACGCTATGCAATCTTTCTTCGAAAAAATCAACTTTGTGAGAAAATTCGCCCCCGATTTCGCAGAAACTATCAAACCCCTACAAAAAATGATTCATAAGGATGTTGATTTTAAGTGGGCTGACGAACAAAAGAAGGATTTTAGCAATATTAAATTGCAATCTCTCAAGATCCAATGGTGCAAAGTCCCGATTTCAAAAAATATTTCTTCCTCTATACCTTTGCCTTCGACCAATCATTAGCTGCAATATTAAATCAAATGGATGATGAAAAAAATGAAGCCTCGATATCGTTCATGAGCACTAATATGAAAGGTGCCAAATTAAATTACCCTGCTATGGATAAACATGATTATGCAGTTTATAAGGTAGTAAAACATTTCAGATATTACATCCTCGAGAACCATACAAAAGTAATCATGCCTCACCCCGCAGTCCAGTCCCTATTTACTCAACAGAAGATGGGGGAAAGAACACAGAACTGGATGGAAGTGGTCCAAGAATTTGATCTAGATATAAAACCTACTAAATTGGTTAAAGGACAAGGGTTATGTAAACTGGAAGCCGAATCTCAAGACCAAGTAAATGAAGACCCTGGATAGGAGAATGAAATGGAATTATGGTGTGGTGAAGCTTCATACATTTCCCCAAGACAAGAGTCTTGGTGTGAGAAATTTACTTATCTCCTGCATCATGGGGCTTGTCCAAAAAACCTAAACCCTAGGGAAAGGAGAGCTCTCAAGATAAAATTCACATAGTATCACCTCATTAATTTGGTAGTCTTCCAGGTTAATTACAATGGAGTAATTTTAAGATGCCTTGAATGTGAAGATGCAGATAAAGTTCTGAAGGAGCTCCATGATGGCCCTGCCGGTGGAAATTTTGCAGGAGACACCACCGCTCATAAGATACTGAGAGATGAAAATTATTGTCCCACGTTTTTCAAGGAAGCTCACACATATGCTAGAAACTGTAAAACTTGTCAAATAAGCATTGAGAGAGAGAAGAGAGTAGTGGTCCCACTCGAACCGGTGACCGTTTCTAGGCCTTTTGAGCAATGGGGGTTAGATATCATAGGACAAATTACACTCAGTTCTTCAAAATAGAATAAGTACATACTTACTGCCATCGATTACTTCACGGAATGGGTAGAGGCCATCCCTCTGACTCATGTAAACGAGAAGGTGTTAATCCAATTCATAGAACAACAACTAATCACAAGGTTTGGTCTCCCTTCTGTTCTTATTTTTGATAATGCAACTTAGTTTTCTTCCACCTTATTAACAAAGTTTTCCCTATACAAAGGAATCATAATTAGATACTCCCCAAATTATTATCCATAGGGAAACATAGTGGCATAATCAACTAATAATAACCTAGTGAGGATATTGAAGAAAACAGTTGTAGACAACCAGAGGAATTGGCATAATCTACTCAATAACGCTTTATGGGTAGATAGAGTTACACCCAAGGAATCTATAAGGAATTCCTCATACTTTATAGTATATGAATAGGAAGCCATTCTTCTGAGCAATTTATATCTTCCATCTCTTCAACTTGCTCAGGAGTTCAAAGGGAAACCCTCATCAATCTTACAACAAAGAATTGACACCCTGCTCAAGTTAGAAGAAGAAAGGGAGAAATCTAAGTCAAATTTCGTAGCCCACCAGTAGATAGTTAAAATATGGTTTGATAATCATAAGGCTAAAGAGAATAATTTTGAATTAGGAGACCTAATATTGAAGTGGGACATAGCAAATGAGCCTAAAGGAAAACATTCTAAGTTTCATAATCTATGGCTCAGACCTTTCTAGGTGGCCGAGAAGAGTGGGTCAGGTACATATCAACTACAAAATCTAAGGGGAGAATATGATGCGCTCCCATAGAATAGCCAATCCCCGAAACAATATTTTCATCAATATATATATATATATATATATATATATATATATATATATAATTAATTAAAAATATATATATGTTGTGTTTATTTTTTATGCGTCGATTTGTCTTTTTGCATTTATACTTTTGTTTTGTCTATTGTGATCATGCTTTCGAGATTTTTAAAGATTGTTTTTAGCAATACAATGGTTGACCTCAAATCATGCAACATATAGAACTCTCTTCCTAACTCGTCACTCACATTCAAACACAATAAATGTTGAGGAGCCTATGGCTGTTTCAAGAAATTCTTTGTCTAACTTGCACAGATGAACAACCTTGGAGAAATGTGGAAGTTTTTGCTTAGTGGTATGTTAAAAAACTTAAAGGAAAGATGGTTAGATGGAAGGACTACATGCACCTCAAAGATAGAGCTAGTAAGTTTCACCTTAACCATCTTATCTTGCAAATAACAAATGTCCTCCTCTCCTACTCGCTCAGGGAATTATGTTGAAGTAAAAGTCAACTATATCAAATGAGTGCATAGTAGGAGAGGGTATGCAGATATATTTTTTAGGGCCATGGACGCTCACTGGAAGTGGAGAAATGTTTGTGACGTCGGGGTGACTCCGCCAGGGCTATGGATGCTCGCTAGCAGTGGAGAAACACCATAGAAAATGAATAAAGGGTAACTAAAATGGCTAGTGATAGTGAAATATTACTGGACTCTTGTCAAAATAAGGCATGGGTCAAGGTTATAGGAAAAAAAGGTGGAATAAAGGTCAGAACACCCCACAGGTAGGCCTAGATGCATCAACCGTGGAAATTCCAAATGCAAAGGTAAAATAAGCTCTCATGAAAACCAATTAAGCTCCTAATTATCTTTTGCATCAGTCGAGCCCGAGGAAGGAACAAATTTTATGCTTTCTCCTAGTAAGTTTCCATTTGTTGAGCACTCAACACACCCTAAAAATCATGTGTCAATTTTCCACTTTTTGGGTACCACTTGCTCTTTGCACTGTCTGAATTTGATTTTCCTTTTGAGAAATGCTTTGTCTTCGCTTATTCTCTTGACTCTCATCAGTTATTTAGGCTTGTGAAACTCTAAAAAACCACATGAATTTAAAAGGATTAACACTTAAATAAGGAGTCAGTATCCAAAGCACTTCACCCAATGCGCTCAAAGATTCGACATCAGATTAAATTAAAAAGTAAAATGGAATCACTCAAAAAACCTCAGTCGCTGAGTGCTTATGCTCACTACTATTGGCAAAATAAATTTTTGTTTCATGACAAATATCACATACGAAGGTCATCGACAGTCGATCCCTTTCAACATCAGTAAAAGGAGAAGGGCTTAACATTTAAAAGGAAATGAAATGATATCACCGATAGTCGATACCTGACATGCTTGTCAAAATAGGAGAAAACCGAATCATGACAAACATCACGACCATGCTAAGGAGTTTTCCCCGATCACCGATTCTTGAACCATTTTGGCATTGACAATTTTTCGAAGATGCTAACCCAAAGGAAAATACACGATATTTTTATCTCCAATCGCCAATCCCCAATACGTTTTTGGCATCGATGATCCCAAGTTTATCTTAAGAATGCACGACTTGAAGAAAGTCTTGACTCTGACTAATACTCGCGAGTTAATTCACCAGTTTTCATTGCCACGTGTCCCAAGCCAGTTTCATGACATCATCACTGTACAATGAAATCAATCAGCATCAGAGGTTTTTCATAGAAGGATATTAACAAAATCACCCATAACACATTGTCGATCCCCGATCCACCCACTATATTAGTGAAACGATGGGACGTTTTAGTGCTATATACGTTTAGATTCAGAGCATTTAAGAGAATAATTAATTCCAAATCTTGCATTAGTTGCTACTTCATGTGTGAATCAAAAGGCCATTTGAAATTACCAATAGAAGACATCACCCTCTGTGCCTCCACCGTCAACCCACAATGAATTAAATTGCAGAGATTTCATGGTAGATTTGTTTGAATTTCACTCATCACCCGAATTAATTTGTTGATACGACATGGTAAGCTATTCCCCGTTTAAATTCTCTCGAACCATTGTAAAAAAGAAAATTCTGCATGCAAATGATTTTCAGAGCATCCAGAGGAGCAAGATGATAAATTCAAAATATTTCAAGATCTCATGAGTATCAAACTACAAGTTTTAGCAAGCGTTGCAGGTATGTACCAATCTAGATTTTCTATGTTTTCACTTAATATATACATTTTTATCCAATGTCACTCTATACATATGCCCTAAAGGATTCTTTCAATTGCATGACCAATGCCTCCAAGAAAACCAACCACCAAGCGATCTCCGAGAGTGCCAAAGCTAAAGGAACCATAGGTAGAAGATGGATCTTCCCCAGTGACCACAAAACAATTAGAATTTTCTCCAAGGCTGAAACCAGTCATCAGGACATCCACCAAGAAGGTTTTCACTCAAACTATGGCCTTTGGAGACAAGGAAGCAAGAATAGGGACCAAGGGAGCACTCCCACACTAGGGAGAAATCTTCAAGAATATCGGTCGGGAAGAATTCCCATAATATATCCCACACAATGACCCCGATATGAGAAAGCTCGATGATGAAGTTCTTCCAAACATTTGAAGATCATACTTGCACATGGTGGTAAGAATAACTCTAGTGTTCCCTTGCATAGAACTCCTAAAGTGGTTCATCGAACACACAGACACAATTTTTTTTTTTATTAACGACGTCAAGGGAAAGTGTGTCGGGGTTTTCCTTTTGGTAGAGGTGCAGAGTTATTACAAGCTTAGAGACCTAGAGGAGTGAATGAACACTGATTTCGTCATAAACTTCTATGAGCGCCACGACACCAGTTGGGTGATGGCTTCATGGTGGAGAGAATATAAAAAATACACCAATAGGACCTCTATCTAGTACCATACGACCAACTTAAGGGAATCTTATATCTATCTAATGGCCCTCATCTACTGGTTGTACGGGGAGAAAGACTGTTCTAGGTTTTCAGAGGCATGGATGCCTCTAGCTTACATAGTGGCCATTTCCAGGAGATCTTTCAACTGAGGAGCCATCATTTCAAAGGAGTTGAGAATTTGCATACAATAGGCTCAGACGTCGAAAGAAGGAGAGACTCCATCCTTTTACATGGCTTCATATTTACTAGACATCATGTGCTCTAGAAATGTCTTTGCTGGCATGAAATTGAGATGGAACACCTCAGAACTCCTAGTCCACATTTAATTCAACATTTTTTGGGAGAAAAGGTAAAAAAAATCATACTCCCTCATCTGTGATGAATTCATTGTGCGCATTCATTTTATTCTTTTCAAGAAAGAGTGCCCGAGGCTATCATCTATAGCAAAAAAGGTGATATCAAAATTCAGCCACGGGTATCTGAACGAATGTGATACCTACATGAGGGTATTTAGGGCCATTGGAGCACCTCTTCTCCTACCAACACATCTCCCTGACCAACTTGTTGTGGGGGAAATCTGCTACCAGACCATCCTGCAAGGTTACAATGCTACCCTGGTGAAAGATAAGAAGCAGGAATTTATACCTTATGGATTCCATATTCTACCTAGTAAAATACATCACTCAATCCAAGCAGGAAATACTGAGCCAATTGGAGTTCTAATTCTGGACCGTTCATTTTTGCAAACATGACCTAAGGGGTCTAGTCTTGAAACAAACATCGCAAGTGTTGTCATGCTGACCATACGCCAACAACAAGTTTGAAGATGAGGTCTTCACAAAAAATTCTCAGGATTGGGATGAAGTTATAGCAATAATGGTCGAACCTAAGATGACCAGGTTCAAATCCATGAGCGTGGATGAATAGGAAACAATCCTAGAACAATTGGCTCAAGGGGCCCTCAGGGCCAGAGAAGAAATGATAGCAGTCGAAGTAGCAGTTTCCCAAGTAGCGGCCAAAACAACAGATATTCCGCAGGTAACCCCAATGAAAGGTAGAGGTCTACTAGAGGCTTAGGACATGAGGGAGAGGGGATTAATCATGTTAGAGCATGCACAACAGATAATTGATCAGCTGCAAGATGAATTCAACATCCTCAATATGGCAAGGTTCCCTACTGATGACCTAGATGAAAGCCAGGCAGGCCCAAGCGACCCTAAATTCATAGATATTGATGAACTTACTGGGTTAGATGACCGTAAATTCACAACGACACTGGCCAGATCGCCGACAAGTGTTTCGGCTCAGCCAAAGATAGTCAGAACATCAGGGAGGACTAGTGCATCAAACCCCTTAAGTGATATGATAAAGATATATGATGATGATGAGAGCTCGGAGGTATCCCTTGTGACCCCCATACATATCAAAGAGGAAAATGAGCAAGAGAAGACATCTTCCCCAGCTCTTGATGCCAAAATTGAAAGGTTCCATGGAATGAGAAAGAAGTTGAGAGAGTCCAAGACATTGAGTTGTCCAATGCACCAGAAACTCAAGAGGACATCTTGAAGGACGAGCCAGGGTTGAATGAGTAAAAGGAAGAGGCTCCAAAGCAGGAAATCGACATCCTAATGACCAAATACCAAGTAAGTACCTGTCCTACCCCCAATGCCTCAGTTTCAATCAACACTCAAACCCTCGATGAGAGACAAAGAGAAGCCGGGCCTTCAGAACACAGGGAGGAAGTTCAAGAACCCAGTCTTGAACAAATATATACCATTAGGAGTCTAGGAAAAACACTTACGTAGGGATATCAGTAAATCCCCAAGACTGTGGATGAAGTGGACGACATAAATGCCATACCTTATGACTAGAAAAGAAAGGCTATTATCTAGAGAACCAGAAAGAAGAGGAGGATCACTTTATATCACTCCATCCTTATCACTACAAAAGAACATCTAATTATACAGAGCATGATAATATGTCTGAACTCATCGATGCAAGGATGGTGATCACATATTCCACACTAGACACAACCAAAAGAGATGAAGAGGAGCTAGCCACTACCCTGAAGGAATTGGAACATTTGTGCCACTTAGAGAAATACTATCAGGATACCACATAGGCCACGGTGTTCCTAAGGAGCGAATTTTAGGAGGCCAATAACAAATTCACAGATGAATGACACCTATTCATTGTAAGGATAGCCAAGCTCTAGGAATACACCCTCATGGCACTTGCAATGTGAAAATATATGGAGTGATGGTAAAACAAAACAAAGCAAGCTATGGAGAGATTCGACTACATCGGCCCAGTCCAACATGGCCAAGATACAGAAGAACACAACATTCAGGTGTTGAAAAAAATAAGTCTTGATCGCATAAGGAAATTGGTTGAGTATTGGGAAAAAATGGCTCGGGAAACCCACCAAGAAATCCAAGAGAAATGGGTCAGGTGTGAGAAAAAATGGATCAATAACAATCAGGTGATGAAAGGCATAGAAATTCCTGATTTTGGCATACCCGATGACTTTGTTGACTTGTGTTACATAGCCAAATCACACATCGATCAAGACTCAACATGGGACAAAGAAATATCAAATGTGGAAAACATGGCAATAGGTCAGGTGTGACAGTTTATGGAACACTCAATCAAAGCTCGGGCTATGCTACAATAGTTAAGTGTCAATCTAGTCAAGTATCAGGCACATTTTTATCAGACTAATCAATAGGTGCAGGCACTAACAGATCTCCCTAGATCCACCTGGATCTAGAACAAAACAGGACAGGACATGACTCTTTCCCTAAGTTTTGACAATTGAATTAGCTAGTAGGAAGGAACAAGTAACATACCTTAATATCGCTTCCTAGGGTCTCTATTACTCCCGCTTCACTCCAATGCTCTCGTGAGGTCAAGGCCAAGACGACACAAACCAGCCAAAGTGAAGATAGTAAAATATATTCAACTGTCAACTTATGTGTATGATCAAGGAATTACACAATAAAGTGAGAATAGATTTATGGGAAAGGGACATGCCACTGTATCATATTAATCAAAAGTAAAAGATTACAACCTAATCGCCTTGATGTTGCAAGCTTCCTTTCAGTGGTTCTTGGCTCCACCACACACACTTGCTCGATCTTTGCATGAATAAGATCAAATCCTCTTGATAGACTTGCTAGAGTCTCCAAGCTCCTGTTCAAGCTAAGTCCTTCACACAATTATTTCATCAATTATCCAGTGAATCTTGCTTAAACTTTTCCATGAGAATTACATCAATATATAGGAGAGAATGAGATGGCTACTTGGATAAGAATGATGCCACAATATCAGGGAATCTAGTACAAATATAACCATTCAAATGCCAACCCATTCTTCTAGAAGATTCCCTTCTAGAACCATCGAGAATTCACCTTTTTTGAAGCTTTAGAGAAGGTTCGCACCCTAGCTATGTTTCACAGTGCGAGAAGTTCACACCCTATCTTAAAACAACCTGTGAGAATGGGTCATTCTCGTACCCTGGGATATTAGCAACCTGTGAACTCTCTTCAAAAATAAGTTTTCTGGGAAGAGATGAATGTCACTTTTCTCAGGAGAAAGTTCTTATGAGGATCCTGAGTACACCATCATCAATACATCATCATGATGACCAAAATCATGGGTAATAGAATTCCCCCCAAAGTATGAGGCCAGAACCAGTGACAACTGAAAGACTTTGTAAACTGCATGTGTGTGTCAAAAACCAAGAGCACACCTAATCGGAAACCTGCGAACAACAAAGCATCTACAAAATATCATATATATTAATTCTGAGGTAGGCATTCCCATACTCAGATCACAGATGGATGACATTGTAGACATAGGTCATGGCCACCAATCATACACTGTGGATCCATGCCGTCAAAATATAACATAGCCACCAGGAATACACTGTGGATCTATGCGAGAAAATTCAAATTAAGACGACATAGCCACGAGACATACAAAGTGGATCTATGTGTCGTAAATTATACATACTCCATTGCAACTTGGACAAAGAGATGATATCCAAGGTCTTCAATCTCGTCACCCAAAAGTACGAATCTAACCATGTGATTACATGTGTTGAAGTCGAACATGGTAGAAACCACTTGATTACCAGTCATTGATGAAACCGTTAACAAGTGTAAGGGAAATCACCATTAATGTCAATGACTCCCAAGGTTCTCTAGTACAATCCATCGAGTGTGAATGAATGAGTTGAAGTCGAACATTCGACGGAATCTTTTGATCAGGGGTCAATGATGTAAACCCACTGTCGAAAGCGAGGAAACCTTCCATTGAGGCATGCAAGTTCCAAGGTACCAAAGAATTTCTAGGTCTTGTTTTCGGATAATGAGTTGAAGTCGATAGAACAAAACTCATCACAGAAGGGCCTTAATGTATCCCCCATCAATGACATGAAATGAGTAACAAATTTTGAAGGTGAAGGAGAGTATGATGCAAATTGAACTGGACACAGGGAAGGTTGACATGGAGAGAATGGATAACTGCAGATGGCCGACTCAATAGAGGCTTCGAATGAACTTCTCTTGAACATATGAATGACATGGCCAATGATTTGGCAGCATTGACTCAAAGACGACACAGGGTATGACCTTGTAGCAAATTGAATGAGAGACAAATGGATTTCCCAAACCGGCTTCAAATATAATGAATAGGGGGTGTCATGTTCAAGAGTGACACTTACTGCCAATCAATATGAAGATGAAAACATATCCATTT
Organism: Picea glauca; assembly: GCA_000966675.3. Lineage (NCBI taxonomy): Eukaryota > Viridiplantae > Streptophyta > Pinopsida > Pinales > Pinaceae > Picea > Picea glauca. The sequence continues at coordinate 1,050,417 of JZKD02S1961976.1, forward strand.
CCCAAATTTCCCCCCACCATTTCTGGCAAGTACCTCTTTATTTTTACGCAAGCTTGAGGAGGATAACATATGCTTGTTGATATAAGCTTATCCTTCAGATAAGTCTTTCAGAGTATGTTTAACGAACCCTAGGAAGGAGTGGTTTGGTCCCATTACAGGTCTGTCAATGTTTGTTTAACGAGTCCAGAGATAGAAAACTTGAAGGTTTTTCATGATTATAGAGTTTGGAAAAAAACTTAAAAGAGAACTCTCTCAGTTCCTTTTTCGTAAAGTAGTCTGGTGAGACTAAAAAAGAGATAAATTATCGCCCACCAGATGCTTTCTTCAAATACTTTATCGAGCGTGAAAATAGAAAGGTCGCTCAACTATATTTTCATGTTTAGAGAGTCTGAAAAGAGCTTAAAGAGGACTCCAGGGGGGTTCCTTTTTCGTATAACCTTGTTGAGCCCGAAAAAGTGATAAAAGTATGCTTGATCGAGTTCTCATGTATTTTCGAGCATGAGAATGGACAAAGACCTAGCTCGAGGTTTTATGCAAAAAACCATGAAAAACAATCAAAACATGCAATGAAAAAGAAAAAACATGTCTACATCCCTGTATATGAACATTGAAGTCGTTACACCTAAAAAAGTTACACTCAAAAGGGCATTAGGGATTAGGTTTTAATCAATAAATAATTATAAAAATTCAAATAACATGGTAAAAGTAAATATAAAGAAGTAAAACTCTTTTTACCATATTATTTTCACTTTTCCACTATTTGAGCCCAAAAACCCTTCTTTTACCCTTGAAATTCGACATAAGATTGCGAGAGTTATGAGCATCCATTCGACGAGTCGTTAGCGACAGTGAGGTAGGCTCTTTGTCCTCTACTCTTTCATGGTTTAAATTTTCATTTTCATTGGTTAAAACACATTTTTTGAGTTTGTTTTGTGAGCCATTATTGTGCTCATCCATTCTTGTAGGTGGGCTACACGGGACCTACAAGAATGGGTCATTCTCGCAAGTGAGCCCACAGTAGCCTACGAGGTTCTCGTACTGTGCCTAAAGGGAACCGGCGAGAACCGCAAAGCATAAAATTTTTTTGGAGTTTTGCTCAATGAAAGAAAACCAATTTGTGAGTAGAGTTATTGATCTTCTTTTTGTGCTTCTTATGCGGGTATTTGGCCATCAAAATGGTTCTTGAATGGGCACGAAAGGGAGCATGAATAAGATAATTCCATTGCCGGAAATCATCCACCCACTATTGTTGCTTTGAGAAATTGTGGTCTTATGAAGTACTTTCGTATCCCGGGCATGAGGGCCCAAGTCAGGTTATTAGAGTACCTTGTGCATATGTGGGATCCCGATCAGCAGGTATTCCATGTAGGGGTCCACACACTGTCATTAGATATTGAGGAAATTTACTTATTGACTGGACTGTCAGGGTGTGGGTACCACGTGAGCCTGACTGGTAGCAGAGGTGGTGGGTTTCCCATGAGTGAGTACTATCGCTTACACTGTGTTCCTAAGGCAGAGAGGAAGAAAGGGAAAGTAGCTATTTGGGGAGTGCGGGATTTGACCCTCCACACCATTTTTTTCTTCATTGAATGTATGGCCGGGAGATCCACTCCTCACATGGCGCTCCAAAGTTACTTTCAGTATGCTATAGAGTGTACTGAACCTCAGGTTTTTAGCTGGGAAGATGCAGTGCTTCGTAGCATGAAAAGGCAGTTGACTAAATGCAGACGAGGCAACCTAATGGAATTTGGGTATGGGTCTTTGTTAGTGTCCTTCTTCCTTGAGAGGTTTTCATTACCGAGGCTACAGGTTGAGTGGAATTTACCATCTCCTAGGGATCCAAAAATGCTGAGATGATGTCGCCTCATGGCCCAACACATAGCTGGACCAATTATCAAGTATGATGATACCTTATTCGACTGGCTACAACCACAGATGTTGATGGTCGACGATTATACTTATGTCGGGTTGGATTTCCGAGGAGAGTTAGACTTAGTCCTACCAGAGGATGCTCAGTGGGGGGAACTTGGTAAGAAGTACACAATTTTCCTTTTTAAATGTTTTTGTGAATTTCATCATATGCAAATGTTTTTTTTTATATATATATATGTTTATCCAAAGACTAAATACAAAATTTATTTTTTGATGACACAGATGTGGGACCTTACCGACCTCCTGGTACTTCTCCCATTTAGCAGCAAGGAGAGGTGGCTCCAGTGCCACAATGGGACGCCGAGGATTATCAAGCAGTGGAACAAAACCTAGAGGGTTTGACAGCAGATATTCCAAATATGCCTCTTGGAGAGGTTCTACGACGTTATCAGCGTCACACAGTAGGAGTGTCAGAGTCCATAGGCCGACTGCTCCATAGGGTTGCCTAGGCAGTCATATGTTACTGTGAACATCATCCATGACGTCACTTTGTAAAAGCTATAAGCTTCAGATTTTGACATTTTGGTCTTTGGACTGAACTTGTTGTAAAAAAACTATCTTTTGATTGTTACATATACATACAGCTTCTACCGATTTATCTTGTGTTGTGAAAATTGATGTGATTGATTTATAAATGATCCAAATGTATTTCTAATACATAGTTAGCCAATGTATCAGTTAACGTATTTAGACATCTAGGAATATGTTGATATTCAATATAATCAAAATAATGTTCCAAGAGGCGAATTTGAAAATACACATGTAACAAAGTAGGACTTCGAATAGTATAGACATTACTTAATTGTATTACTACAAGTTGCGAATCGAATCACACAACGAAATGACGAATTCCGAGTGAGATAACATCAATCAATAATTCGATAATGGCGCTATACTCTGCAATATTGTTGGTCACACGGCCGAGACACACACCTCATAAGGAGACAAGTTCGTTTGTAGGGGCGTAAATTTCCCATGCAGTGAAAGCAAGGTTCTGAGTACTATGGCTAGCACCATTAGCGAAGCCAATATAAGGTAGCGAAGACTGCGACATCTGGAAATGAAACACAACGTCACATAAGGGAAGAGACTAGATAATGATAAAATCAAGCTATAGTAACACACAAGAAGTATGATACAATAAAAATACAAGTACTCATGCACATATGATTTTATGCATAGTACTTCTTCAAGTACAACCCATTCCTGGGTTCACTCAAAGGGATACCATTGTAATCTACTAACTCATAAGCTCCTCTTTCCAAAACTCGTCGAACGATATAAGGACCTCGCCACATGGCTTCGAATTTTCCAACTCCTAACATATCTCGACCTTGATCATAGAGGAGAATGAGATCTCCTTCGGAGAAAATGTGAGGCTTGACATGTTTGTCATATTGGGCCTTGACATATTTTTTCTGAGCTTCTATGACTAAGCTAGCATCGCGTCAAGTTTCATCTAATTGCATAAGATACAATAGATGTTCTTCCTCAACAAAAGTGTTTGGTAGGAGTTCAACAGCTAGTTTTAAAAAGGGTATCTCACATTCAATCGGGAGAATGGCTTCCAAACCATAGACTAACCGAAAAGGTGTAAACCTAGTAGCGGACTTGACGGATGTCCGGTAAGCCCACAATGTTGAAAACAACATTGTGTGCCAACTTGTTTTGTGAATCCCTATCATTCGTCGGAGCATAGTTATGAGAACTCTGTTAATTTCTTCAACCTGGCTGTTGGCTTGTGGGTAATAGGGATTTGAGTTATCATGGTGAAGACCCAACTATTATCGAACTAATCAGTAGGTCCAGACACTAATTGATCTCCCTAGATCCACCTGGATCTAGAACAAAACAGGACAGGACATGACTCTTTCCCTAAGTTTTGACTATTGAATTAACTAGGAGGAAGGAACGAATAACATACCTTATTATTTCTTCCTAGGGTCTTTGTTTCTCCTATTTCACTCTAGCGCTCTCATGAAGTCTAGACCAAGACAACACAAACCAACCAAAGTGAAGATAGCACAATATATTCAACAGTTAACCTATGTGTATGATCAAGGAATTACACAATAAAGTGGAAATAGCTTTAT
>JZKD02S1961976.1:1054491-1071763 GCA_000966675.3 Picea glauca
AAATAGCTTTATGAGAAAGGGACATGCCACTATATCATATTAATGGAAAGTAAAGCTTACAACCTGAGCCTTGATTTCACAAACTTCCTTTTGATGGATTTTGGCTCTGACACACACACTTTCTCAATCCTTGCATGTAGAAGATCAAATCCTCTTGATAGACTTGCTAGAGTCTCCAAGCTATTGTTCAATGCTAAGTCCTTCACATAATTCTTTCACCAATTCTCCAATGAATCTTGCTTAACCTTTTCCATGAGAATTCTCTCAATATATAGGAGAGAATGTATTAGTTACTTGGATAATAATGATCCCAAAATATCAGGGAATCCAATACTAGGATAATCATTCGAATGCCAACCCATCCTTTTAAAAGCATCGAGAATTCATATTTTTCCATGATTTAGGAAGAGTTGGGACCCTAGAAGTTCAACACAGTGCGAGAAGTTCGCACCCTGGCTTAAGACAGCCTACCAGAATCAGGCATTCTCGCAGCCAAATATACTAGCAGCCTGCGAACCTTATTCAAAAATGAGTTTTCTTGGAAGAGATGAAAGTAACTTTTCTCAGGAGAAAGTTCTCATGAAGAGCCTGAGTACACCATCATCAATACATCATCATGATGAACAAAATCATGGGTAACAGAATGCCCCCCAAAGTATGAGGTTGGAACCAGTGACAACTAAAATACTTTGCAAGTTGCATGTGTGTGTCAGAAAACTAGGAGCACACCTAATCGGAAACCTGCGAACAACCAAGCATCTGTAGAATATCATATATACCAATTCTGAGGTAGGCTTTCCCATACTTAGATCATAGACGGATAAAATCATAGACATGGGTCATGGCCAACAATCATACAATGTGGATCCATGCCGTCAAAATATAGCATAGCCACCAGGAATACACTATGGATCTATGAGAGAAATTTCAAATTAAGACGACATAGCCATGAGACATACACAGTGGATCTATGTGTCGCAAATTATACATACTCCAATGCAACCTGGACCAAAGAGATGATATCCAGGGTATTTAATCTCGTCGTCCAAAGTACGAATCTAACCATGTGATTACATGTGTTGAAGTCGAACATGGCAGAAATCACTTGATTACCGGTCATTGATGAAACCATTAACAAGTGCGAGGGAAATCACCATTGATGTCAATGACTCCCAAGGTACCCTAGTACAATCCATCGAGTGTGAATAAATGAGTTGAAGTCGAACATCTGATGGAATCTTTTGATCAGGGGTCAATGATGTAAACCCAGTGTCGAATGCGAGGAAACCTGCCATTGAGGCATGCAAGCTCCAAGGTACCAAATAATTTCTAAGTCTTGACTATGTAAAATGAGCTGAAGTCGATGGAACAAAAATCGTTACAGGAGGGCCTTGATGTATCCCCTATCAATGACACAAAATGAGTAACATATTTTGAAGGTGAAACAGAGTATGATGTGAATTGGACTGGAAAAAAGGAAGGTCAACACGAAGAGAATGGATAACTGCAGATGGCTGACTCAATAAAGGTTTCATATGGACTTCTCTTGAACATATGAATGACACGACCAATGATTTGGTATCATTGACTCAAAGATGACACAAGGAATGACCTTGTAGAAAATCAAATGAGAGACACTGGCTTCAAATTTAATGAATAGGGGGTGTCATGTTCAAGAGCGACACTTACTACCAATCAATATGAAGATGAAAACATATCCCTTTCCCAAATTTCCCCCCACCATTTCTAGCAAGTACCTTTTTATTTTTACGCAAGCTTGAGGAGGATAACACATGCTTGTTGATGTAAGTTCATCCTTCGGATGAGTCCCTTAGAGTATGTTTAATGAACCCTAAGAAGGAGTGGTTCGGTCCCATCACAAGTCTGTCAATGTTTGTTTAATGAGTCCAGAGATAGAAAACTCGAAGGTTTTTCATGATTATAGACTCTGGAAAAACAATTAAAATAGAACTCTCTCAGTTTCTTTTTCGTAAAATAGTCTGGACGAGACCGAAAAAGAGATAAATTATCACTTACCAGACGCATACTTCAAATACTTTATCGAGCGTGAAAATAGAATGGTCGCTGATGATCTTTTCATGTTTAGAGAGTCTGAAAAGAGCTGAAAGAGGACTCCAAGGGGGTTCTTTTTTCGTATAACCTTGTTGAGCCCGAAAAAGTGATAAAAGTATGCTCGATCGCGTTCTCATGTATTTACGAGCACAAGAATGGACAAAGACCATGCTCGAGGTTTTTATATAAAAACCATAAAAAACAATCAAAACATGTGATGACAAAGAAAAACATGTCCATATCCCTGTTTTTGACCATTGAAATCATTACGCCTGCAAAAGGTTCACTCAAAATGACATTAGGGATTAGGGTTTAATATATAAATAATCATAAAAAAACAAATGACATAGTAAAAGTAAATAAAAAGGAGTAAATACTCTTTTTACCACATCATTTTTACCTTTCCACTATTTGAGCTCCAAAAACCCCTCTTTTACCCTCAGAGTTCGGCGTCAGATTATAGGATCTACAATCGTCCATTTAGCGATCCGTTAGTGACAGTAAGGTAGGCTCTTAGTCCTTAACACTTTCATGGTTTAATTTTACAATTTCATCTGTTAAAATTTCATTTTTAAGTTGATTTATGGAGCCCTAATTTCGCGTTGCCATTCTCGCTGGCAGGCTACATGGGACCTGCGAGAATGGGTGATTCTCGCAGGTGACCCATGGGCATCCTGTGAGGTTCTCTCACTGTGCACACAGGGCACCTACGAGAATCACAAAGCTCAAAATTGTTTTAAAAATTTAGCCAATGAACAAGAACCAAATCATGAAAAAAGTTGTTAATCTTCTTTTTGTGTTCCTTATGCAGATAATTGGCCATCAAAATGGTTCTTGAATGGCGTGAAAGGGAGCATGAAGAAGACAATGCAATGGCCAAAAATCATCCACCTACTATTGCTTCTTTGAGAGATTATGGCCTTTTGAAGTACTTTCATATCCTGGGCATGAGGGCCCAAGTCAGACTATTAGAGTACCTAGTGCGTATGTGGGACCCTGATCAATAGGTATTTCATGTGGGGGTCCACACACTGTCCTTAGATATTGAGGAAATTTACTTTTTGACTGGATTGTCATGGCAGGGGTACTATGTGAGCCTGACCAGTAGCAAAGGTGGTGGGCTGCAGTTGAGTGAGTACTATCGTTTACACTGTGTTCCCGAGGCTGAGAGAAAGAAAGGAAAAGTATCTATTTGGGGGGTACAAGATTTGACCCTCCGTACTATCCTATTCACCATAGCTCAAATGGCTGGGAGTTCTTCTCGTCCCATGGTGTTACAGAGTTACTTCCAGTATGATATTGAGTTTATTAAGCCTCGAGTGTTCAATTGGGAAGATGTTGTGATTCATAGTATAAAAAAGCAGTTAACCAAATGTAGACGAGGTGACCTGAAGCAATTCGGGTATGGATCTTTGTTGGTGTCCTTATTCCTTGAGAGGGTCCCATTACTGAGGCGGTAGGTTGAGTGGAATATACTGGCTCCCAGGAATCCAAGGATGTTGAGATGGTGTCACCTGATGTCCTGGCATGTAGTAGGACCGATCATCAAGTATGATGATACTTTCTTTGACTGGCTTCAACCACAACTATTGATGGTTGATGATTATGCTTATGCCGGGTTCGATCTCCGAGGAGATCCAGACTTGGTACTGCCAAAGGATGCTCAGTGGGGGGACCTTGGTAAGAAGTACACACATTTTCCTTTTTAAATGTTTTGTGAATTTTTATCATATTCAAATGTTTTTTTTTTATATACTTGTCCAAAGACTAATACAAAATCATTTGTCGATAACATAGATGTTGGACCTTACAGACCTCCTGGCACTTCTCCCATTCAGCGGAAAGGAGAGGTAGCGGCAGTGCCACAATATGCTGAGGATTATCAAGTGGTGGAACAGAATCTAGAGGGCCTAACTGCAGGCATTCCAAACATGACTCTGGAAGAGGTTCCACGACGCGATCAACGTCATACTGTAGGAGTATCAACGTCCATGAGTCAACTACTCCGTAGGGTTTCTCGGGTAGTCGTGTGTTACCATGAACGTCATCCATGACGTCACTTTGTAGAAGATATGAGGTTTAGATTTTGACATTTTGGTCTTCGGACAAACCTTTTGTAAAAAAAACTCTTTTGATCATTATATATACAGACAGCTTCTACCGGTTTACGTTATATTGTGTGAATATTGATTTGGTTGATTTATAAATGATTCAAATGTCTGTCCAATACATAATTAGCCATTGCATTTGTTAATGTATTTATACATCTATGAATATGTTGATATTCAATGTGATCAAAATAACATTCCAAGAGGTGAATTCGCAAATACACCCGTAACAAAGTAGGACTTCGAATAGAGTAGACATTACTTAACTGTAGTACTACAAGCTGCGAATAAAGTCACACAACCAAATGACGAATTCCAAGCGAGATAGCATCAACCAATAATTTAATAACGACACTATACTCTACAATGTTGTTGGTCGCACAACCGAGGCACACACCTCATAAGGAGACAAGTTTGTTTGTAGGGGCGTAAATTTCCCACGCAGCAGAAGCAAGGTTCTGAGTACTACGGCTAGTGCCATCAGCAAAGCCAATATAGGGTAGCGAATACTCCAACATCTGAAAATCAAACAAAACATCACATAAGGGAAGAGACCAGATAACAACAAAAGCAGGCTATAGTAACACACAAAACGTATGATACAATAAAACACAAGTACTAGTGCATAGATGATTTCATGCATAGTACTTCTTCAAGTACAACCCATTTCTGGGTTCACTCAAAGGGATACCATCGTAATCTACCAACTCATAAGCTCCTTTTTCCAAAACCTGTCGAACGATATAAGGACCTCGCCACATGGGTTCAAATTTCCCAGCTCCTAACATATCTCAATCTTGTTCATATAGAAGAACAAGATCGTCTTCGTTAAAAATGTGAGGCTTGACATGTTTGTCATATTGGCCCTTGACACACTTTTTCTAGGCTTCTATGACTAGGGTGGCATCACATCAAGTTTCATCTAATCGCATAAGATACAATAGATGTTCTTCTTCAGTAGAAGTGTTGGGTAGGAGTTCAACAGCTAGTTTTAAAGAAGTTATCTCACATTCTATAGGGAGAATGGCTTCCACACCATAGACTAACCGAAAAGGTGTAAACCTAGTAGTGGACTTGATAGATGTCCGGTACACCCACAATTCCAAAAACAACATCGTGTGCCAACTTGTTTTATGAATCCCTATCATTCATCGAAGCATAGTTATGAGAAATTTGTTCATTGACTTGACCATTATCTTGTGGATAATAGGGCGTTGAGTTATCATGGCGAAGACCCAAATTTTCAGTAAGTTTGGACATCATAAAATTCCTAAATTCGCTACCATGATCAGTGACGATAGCTTGGGGAACACCAAAACGAGCTATGACGTGATTAAAAAGAAACAACGCTGTGGTATTTCCAGTGTTGTCAAATATCGACATCGCCTCAACCCATTTCATAAAGTAATCAACGGCTACAATAATGTAACCATGCCCCCCAGCTGAGTGAGGGTGACATGTCATGAAATCGATGCCCCATTTCACAAAGCGACCAACTGAGAACACAGGGTGAAGAGGAGCAAGATGTGACCGAATCTTCTGATTATAGGTCTAGCAGGAATGGCATTTCTAAATGGCAATAATGTAGTCGTTAAACAAAGAAGGCCAAAAATACCCTGCGCGTAAGATCTTCTGGGTAGTAGCATACTCAGACATATGACCAACACATGCTCCAGAATGGCAATCATTCAGAGCTGTCTCATCTTCATCGAACATTAGACAATGTTGAAAAATAGAGTCAATCCCCCGACGATAAATAGTATCCCCGAGAATAATGTATTGAGGAGCTTGATAGCGTATTCGACGTCGTTCAGTACTAGACAAATTTGGCCATAAACTCTAGGTTTGGAGACATATAATGATATCCCCATACCAAAGATCATCAGTGCTAATAAGGAAATAAGATTCATCGGGTAAGGAATCAACTGCTACATTTTCTGTTGCAGAATGAGGAAAATTGCATATCAACTCAGCAAAAACTAAAGACTTCTTAGACTTGGCATGGTCGAATTCCAAGTCAAACTCCTGGAGTATCACAATCCATTTGGAGTATTTTCCCCCTAGCAATTGACCTGTCAGAATGTGTTGCATAAGATTGCAATGAGAAATCATCGTAGTCTTGCATGAGAGGATATAGTACCAGAAGCGTTGGACGGATTGAATGGCAGCCAAGGCCAGTTTTTTGACATGTTGATACTTGATTTCAGTCAGTGTAAGGCTTCAACCCAAGTAGTAACTAACATATTCATCGTGGGCATCATCCTCTTGGATGAGAACCATGCCAATGGTGTAATCCAAGGCAGCAAGGTAAAGGAAATAATCACGACTGTAATCGGGGGGGAAGAGAAGCGGAGCTCGCGTTAGAGACAACTTCAAAGCTTCAAAATCATTGTTGGCAATGGTATCCTAGACGAACTATGAACCCTTCTTTAATATCCACGTAAATCCACGAGTGATCTCAGCGTAATTTGGGATAAAATGATGAAGAAAGTTTTCTTTCCCCTATAAACTTTGCAACTGGCACAGTGTAGAAGGAGGAGGGAGATTAAGGATTGCCTCAACCTTCAAAGGATCCACCCAGATCCCATGACACGAAATGATAAAACCTAGAAGATGGATGGATTCTACATAGAAAATGCACTTATGAGGATTTAAATGTATATGGTAGAACCGACAACAAATGAAAATGGACCGGAGGTGGGTTGGGTGATCGACTCTGTGCATAGAATGAGTGGGTAAATCGTCCAAATAGGGTTGAACGATATGCTTGATATCATGAAAAGCGTAAGACATAGTGCATTGAAAAGTGACACCAGTGTTATTAAGACCAAAAGGAAGTTTCCGATAGGAAAAATTACCCCAAGAACAAATAAAGTAAGTCTTATGTTGATCCTCGGGAACGATGTTAATTTGATTATAGCCAGAGAAACCATCCATGAGAGAGAAGATTTCACTTCCGGTGCAGTCATCGACAATCTGATCAACAAAAGGGGTAGGAAAGTTGTGTTTTGGAAAAGCTTTATTGATATCCCTATAATCAACACAAACATGAATCGTACCTTGTTTCTTGTCAATCGGGAGGATATTAGAAACCCATTCTATGAGAGCCGCTAGATAAATAAAGTCGGCTTTCAGAAGTTTTTTGACTTCAAGCTTTATAGTAGTCACTTTACCCGACAGGGACGTATAGGTGACTATTTCGTCAGGGGAACATGAAGCTCCAATATGGACATGTTCGATGATTCCAGGTTTGATGGATATGTCAATGGGAATCATGGGTGAGATATTACTTAAGTTCCCTTCATCAAACACATCATGTGTAGACTCGGGAACGGTTGAGATGACGACAACGGTCGACGGGGTCGAAATCCGTTGGTAGTTCTCAAGAGTATGTTTCTCCAGAAAAAGAATAGAATGATGATTCCCATCGTGCCAAGGGGTGTCTTCCATGATGGACATGATCATATCTTCAGTGGGAAAAATAACACGAAAAGGATTGGGAAACAACTCATCAAGAGAGGAGGCAGAAGGTGTTGCCGATTGAATGGCCTGATAAGCGGACTCAACCGGACTTAACAACATTTCGTCGTTGAAATGAAAATGATCTCCAGGGTCAGGGACTATATAGGGGTTGTGAGATACAGGAAGTTCATGAGGCAAAGTGGAGATCATGTTGATAGAAGCAACAGACGGGTGTGGAACATCGGGTAGTGGAATGGGAAAAGTACCCATTAACAAGGAGTCCTTTAGAAGACCTACACCAACGTTCTCATAACCCGGTGGGGTTTTAGCAATAAACAGTACATTTCCAGTACAAGTATCAGAATTGAAGAAGGCAAGTTGGTCGATGGTAACAACCTTTCCTTGACGAGGGAAACATACTACATGAAAAAATGTTGACACGACTGCATGCATAGAATCGATCCAGCTGTGGCCAAGTAGAAGATTATAATCAAGGGGAGCGTCAAAGACTTCCACTTCGACTTGGACCGTCTTACCTTCTAATGTGATGGGAAACGAAGGAAGAACACTGTAGGGCTTAAAACTAGAGCCATTGAAGTCTTTAAGAGTGTTTTGTGATTCATTTTAAGAAGGAGATCCAATGGCTTTCCAGCAGGCAAAAGACATGACACACATCGAGGCACCCTCGTCGATAATGGTTCGGAAAATGTTCTTGTCAGAGACAACAACTTGGATATGGAACGCGAGTTGAGGGGGTAACCTTGGAAGGTGATCGTCCAAGTCAAAGACTATTAAATTTGTATCTGTCAGATCAATTCCACTGATAGCTTTCAATAGTGCCTTCCGTTGGGCGGGACAAGTTTTAAGGACTTCAAGGGCTGACATCACACAAGGTGTTTGGGTTAGATATTCAACAATGTTGTAGTTTTGGACCGCATGAGCATGAGAATTGAAAGCCGATTTTAGAACGGAACCCTTTGGGGGGGGTCGCAAAACTATGTCGAGGCTCGATCGTTTGAGATGAAGAGGTTCATTGGTAGGTGGAGTCATGGGAGAGGGTTGTACCAAAGAAGGGGGTAAATCATCAACCTTCTCCTTAGATGGAGAATAATCTTTACCTTGAGTTCTCAGTGCAACGTTATTATGCTTAGAATCACCAGTACACATCAAAACATATGATGTAGTAGAAGAGGAAGGTTGGTCGTGAATGACCAACTAACCCTGTTGTTGAGACGGGAAGGGTTGGGACAAGACATCCAGTGCAGGTGGTTTCAGAGCTCCCTAAAGGAACTTAGTGACCTTGGAACATCGTGGAAAATCCTTCATGTAGTGATCATCACCATAGATAAGGCAAGGGTATCGTGGTTTTCACTTATCTCGATCATCAACAGGAGTAGTTTTGGTTTGCTCTGCTTGAGAATTATTTTTGCCCTCCTTGTTCTTGCCTCTCCCCTTTTTAGATTTGTTTTTACAAGTTGGGGTAGATTGGACGACATTTACCTCAGAAGTATTTCCGGTGGGAGTGACAGGAGATGGAGCATTTTGAACATTAGAAGAAGAAGATTTAGGGTTTGTGCTTGAAACAGAATGTGATTGGGCTTGGGTAGTACTAATCATACCATCAGCTGCATGCAAGGTAGTTGGAGTAGTTGAAGTGCTGGAAGTATTAGGATGAGGTAATTCAGGCAGTAAATCATAAAGGGTTCCCATTTGTGAATAAACGAGGTCAATATATTGAGCATGACTTATAGCCTGCTCTTCCATGACGACGCCACCCATGGAAATGTGCTTACCGTTTTCGTTCAAAAATGATTTTGTAAACCATTATGCCAGTAACTGATTGGGGAGCTCAAGTTTAATGAGACGTCATCTCCTTTTCTACTTATGGATGTGATCAAAAATATGAGTGCCTTTAGTCTGTTTAAAGGAATTCAAAATCTCATTTCTTGTGTCATAACGGATCGGTAACTGGTAATGTGTAAGGAAAGCCATAGCTAGGGTGTTGAAATCAGAGAAGAAAACTTGTGGCAATTCAATATACCACTTTGCAGCAGAACTGGTAAGGTTTCGTTGAAAAAGACGTAAACGAATAGAGTCATCCATCAATGAGTTGGATGAACACCATAGGTGAAAAGTCATAACGTGATTGTTTGGGTCCTCTCCCACTTTTCCATCAAATTTACGAATGTCCGATAGAAGCTTGGCTGGTATAACAAGCCATTGGGGAGAGTGACGAATAGGATCATTTAAAATCCTTAACAAATCTAGAAGATCCAAAGTGGCGAGGAAGGGTAATTGTCGAATCACCTGCGAGTACTAGTGGCTTTGGGGAGGAAGCCCTGTCGGCAAACCAGTAGGACCATAAGTAGTCTGCATATAATCTGAATATCTAGGCATATTCGGTGGTGGTTGGATAGGATAGTAGCTCATTGGATTATACCCTGGAACAGGGGCTTGAGTTTGAGCATTCGACCCCCAAATGGGATTGAACGAACCGGGATATGGTTGGCGCATGCTAGAGGGTGTGACTGATGCAACTGGAAATTGTTCCCCCCCAGTCGATTGAGGAGGATTTTGGATCAACTAATTCCAATACTAGGCCAAAGATGGAGGGATGTTTTTCCCATAAGGTGGAGTCAGTCCTCCCATCAAAGGTGTTGTTCCAATTGGATTTTTCCAACTGAGAGGGGGTTGAGTTATACTACCTTGATGAGACTGGCCACCAACTGGAAACTCATAAGTTGGAGTGAATAATGGAATAACGCCACTAGGATTAGGATTGCCAGTAGAAGATGAAGAAGGTCCTGAAAAAGGAAATTGACGGAGTGTTGGGACAAAACCGGGAAGAAAATGCCCAAAAGAAGAAGGACCACTAGGAGAGCCAGATGGATTTTGCGCAGGAGTAGGAATGGAAGCATTCAACACATGGTATCTAGGTGGTAGAGTCAGAGTGACATTGGGCATTCACAGTGTGTTGATAGGAGCAAGAGTAACTACAATGAACCCAGTTGGAACACTCAAAGTAGTTGTAAGATGGGCCATTTTGGCAGGGACGGTAAAGTGATAAGCGGTAGTCACCGGTACTATCTTTGTACTAGAGATTTTGGAAACCATAGGTGGGTTGATTTCGGAAATGACAGGTGAACCTGGACCAAAAAGGTCCCATCGAAAAACGCTCATAGACCAAAAAGGATCTTGGTCCCTAGGTCCAGACGGAGATCCGAAATACACAACAATCAAGTCTCTGGAAGAGTTTGCTTGCATAAAACATCTCTCAGAATCAGGGTGAAGTCGAAAATCCTCTCGAGTATTAGTAATTCAAAAAAGTTCTAGAGAGTCAGTGCATTCCACTTGTGGTGTGGTGACGACTGGGACTTCACTCTGTTGAGGAGAGCCTCTAGGTGTGCTTGTGGGTAAGGGTTGAGAACTTTCCAGATTCTCTGGAGATAAACCCTGCATTCTACATGAATGACTTGGAGGAGCTATTGTAAATGAGTGACAAACTTCGGGAATAAAATCCTATGGTAAACTTTGAGAAACAGACAACACGTGCTAGTAAATAAAATCTAGGAAGCAATACCAAGCAAACAAGACCTTCTAATTCTGAAGCCACTAGTTGGTGATGAAATCCAACGTCGCAACAACAATATGAGAAGGGGTGGGGATAGGATGGAAAAGTTACGCTGACGACCTGCTTAATGGACTTACACCCTGGTGAAAGCTCCCACACATAATCATGGGTATACCCTCCAAGGAGCCTGAGTGAGTTTGGTCAACGACAATTCTAGGTACCGTGAAGACTTTCCCCTCCAAAGTCACCTTGGGTAAGAACCTAGAAATATAGGCCACTAAGGTCACCACCAACAATAATAAAGCCTGGGGCAACAGTCGACAGTCCGATCCACATGCAATGGTAGGGTATCTAGCCCTAAATCAAATCAAAAGGCTTCCACTCATCATTGTGGGTATACCTTCGAGTGAACTCCGTAATACGTGCAATCTCTACATTGATATCAACAAAGTAGGGTGAGTAACTCTGTCAATATCAATGCGATCTCGTGCTTGACCCTTGTGTGAGAAGGGCTTCCCAGGACAAGATGTTGCAAATGGAATTTAACACTCCCTAACATAAGATGCTATTGTGTGTTTTGTGATTTTGGAGAGTGTATCTATGTTCCTACTCCAAAGCGCTAGCCTAGCTAAATGTTGGTGTAATAGAGCCCTAGAAAAGAGTTACTAGATGAATTTTATGATTACATAGTGTTATTAAGAGTTGTTTTTTACTCAAAGGAAATGGAGGTGAAACTTATGTTGTATGAATCTGACCCAACAATGCATGGATGAGAATGAAATATATCACTTTCGTTCAATGAATCCTATGTATGGGAGAGAGAGAAAGTTTTCCAGATCAACCTTGAACTACAATGCAAAATTTCCTTTAAAATGCAAATGCAACAAATCACGCATCAAATGACAATTCTCTATTGTGTCTTTTTCAATAACTTCAACAATTTCAATAATTTGAATTTCAAGGTTTTCGAAGATGAAAATGATTTTTTGAAAGAAAAACTTTTGTTCACTTTTCAAAAAGGACCCTCATTATGCCAATGAGAGTACAGAAAATAAAAAACCAATGAACAAGCAATAATAAAAACCCAATCCACTATTTCAACGAAAACAAAAATAAAGAGAAAACCAATATAGTCTTTTCAAGTGCATAAAAAAGTGATCTTTCAAACAAAGCAAATGATAAAGACCAAGAAAAATCAACTTTCAACTGATCAGCAGTCCTTAACTAATCAAACACACTCAGATTCCGAAATCAGAGAGAATGGTTGTCAAGAAAAGTCAAGAAATGAAAGTCAAGACAAAAATGACAAGAAGAGCCTTGAAATCCTAATACTATTCATGCACGCAAATGAAGACAAGAAATATATCAATCAATGGTCCAAGAAACTTTTAGAAGGCATCTAGACTGATCTGGGCAGTAGAAGATGCTAAAACGCAAATCCAAATTTTTGAAAAATTGAGTTCGCAGGATGGCAATACTACACAGTGTGAGAATTAGGAATTCTCGTAGGTGGCCTTTGAGCAGGATGCGATAACCTCGCACTTAACCCTAAAGGCAGAGTGAGAACCCTACCAATTCTCAGAGGCTGTAGTGAAGTGCAGTGCGAGAATGTCTGAACATAGTCAAAATTTTGGAAAATGAAGAAAAATTTAAAAAGGCCTCTGGACCCAGAGGGTTTATCAGGATACCCTGAAGACTCAGAGATTGATAGAAAAGGATAAAAGTAAAATCAGAGCAAATGGCCACAGAAAAACACCAAAATCCACAAAGAAAATGGGATTGTCCCTAGTGGAGTCGCCAACAGGGATGATTTTAGGGGCTATATTTCGCTCATGGGCTAATTTTCCATGG
Organism: Picea glauca; assembly: GCA_000966675.3. Taxonomy (NCBI): domain Eukaryota; kingdom Viridiplantae; phylum Streptophyta; class Pinopsida; order Pinales; family Pinaceae; genus Picea; species Picea glauca. The sequence continues at coordinate 1,067,557 of JZKD02S1961976.1, forward strand.
TTTTTCCAAAAACAAGATTCACTATTTTAAAAATGATTCGCCCAAATTTTATAGGATAAAATTATTTTACCTTAAAAATTGCCAAAATTTTATAAAAACTATATAAAATTCTTAGAAATTTGAATATTTTTACAAAAATATCGCCAATCATTTATTGTTGGCATATGAAGGATTAGTCAGATTCGCCAAGGTTTCTACATTTTAAAATAAATTTCCATCCTTAAAATCATCCCTGGTCACCAACTTTGTTATCGAACTAATCAGTAGGTGCAGACATTAACTGATCTCCCTATATCCACTTGGATCTAGAACAAAACAGGACAGGACATGACTCTTTCCCTAAGTTTTGACTATTAAATTAACTAGGAGGAAGGAACGAATAACATACATTATTATCGCTTCCTAGGGTCTTTGTTGCTCCTGTTTCTCTCCAACACTCTTGTGAAGTTTAGACCAAGACAACACAAACCAACCAAAGTGAAGATAGCACAATATATTCAATGGTTAAGATCAAGGAATTACACTATAAAGTGGAAATAGATTTATGGGAAAGGGACATGCCACTGTATCATATTAATGGAAAGTAAAGCTTACAACCTGAGCCTTGATGTCACAAACTTCCTTTTGATGGCTCTTGGCTCCGACACACACACTTGCTCAATCCTTGCATGAAGAAGATCAAATCTTCTTGATAGACTTTCTAGAGTCTCCAAGCTGTTGTTCAATGCTAAGTCCTTCACATAATTCTTTCACCAATTCTCCAATGAATCTTGCTTAACCTTTTCCATGAGAATTCCCTCAATATATAGGAGAGAATGAATTAGTTACTTGGATAAGAATGATTCCAAAATATCAGGGAATCCAGTACTAGGATAATCATTTGAATGCCAACCCATCCTTCTAGAAGATTCCCTTCTAGAAGCATCGAGAATTCATCTTTTTCCATGCTTTAGGAAGAGTTCGCACCCTAGCAGTTCAACACAGTGCGAGAAGTTCACACCCTGGCTTAAGGAAGCCTGCGAGAATCAGGCATTCTCGCATCCAAATATACTAGCATCCTGTGAACCTTCTTCAAAATGGGTTTTCTTGGAAGAGATGAAAGTAACTTTTCTCAGGAGAAAGTTCTTATGAAGAGCCTGAGTACACCAACATCAATACATCATCATGATGACCAAAATCATGGGTAACACCAACTTTTCAGTAAGTTCAGACATCATGAAGTTTCTAAAATAGCTACCGTGATCAGTGACGATAGCTTGGGGAACACCAAAACGAGTTATGATGTGATTAAAAATGAATAATGTTGCGGTCTTTCCAGTGTTGTCAAATGTCGACATCACCTCGGCCCATTTCGTAAAGTAATCGACGGCTACAATAATGTATGCATGCCCCCCAACTGAGTGAGGGTGACATGTCATGAAATCGATGCCCCATTTCACAAAGGGACCAATGGAGACCACAGGATGAAGAGGAGCGGGATGCAACCGTATCATGTTATTATAGGTCTGGCAAGCATGGCATTTTTGAACGACGATTATGCAATCATTAAATAAAAAAGGTCAAAAATACCCTACTCATAAGATCTTTTGGGCAGTAGCATACCCAGACATATGACCACCACAGGCTCCAGACTGGTATTCATTCAGAGCTTTCTCAACCTCGTCAAACGTTAGACAACGTCGAAAAACATATTCAATCCCCCGATGATAAAGAGTATCCCCGAGGATAATATATTGACCGGTGTGATAGCGTATGCGACGTCAGTCAGTACTAGACAAAGTTGGCCGAAAAGTATGGGTTTGGAGATATATAATGATATCACCATACTGAAGATCATCAATACTGATAAGGAAAAGAGATTCATCGGGTAATGAATCGGCTGCTACATTTTCTGTTTCATAATAGGGAAAGTCACATATCAACTCAACAAAGACTAAGAACTTCTTGGACTTGGCGCGTTCGAATTCCAAGTCAAACTCTTGGAGTATCACAATCCATTTGGAGTATTTTCTCCCTAGCAATTGACGTGTAAGAATGTATTTCATAGGTTTGCAGTGAGAAATCATTGTAGTCTTGCACGAAAGGATATAGTGATGGAAGCGTTGGATGGCTTGGACGGCAGCCAAGGCCAGTTTTTCGAAATGTAAATACTTGATTTCAGTAGGCGTTAGGGTTCGACTCAAATAGTATATAACATGTTCATCATTAACATCATCCTCTTGGATGAGAACCATACCAATGGTGTAATCCAAGGTAGCAAGATAGAGGAAATAATCACAACTGTAATCAGGGGGAAAGAGAAGCAGGGCACGCATTAGGGAAAACTTCAAAACTTTGAAAGCATTGTTGGCGATGGTATCCCAGACGAACTCTAAACCTTTTTTTAAGAGCCACGTAAATCCACGATTTATCTCGGCATAATTTGGGATAAAACGATGAAGAAAGTTTGCTTTCCTCTGGAAACTTTGTAATTGGAAAAGTGTAGAAGGAGGAGGGAGATTAAGGATTACCTCAACCTTTAAAGGATCCACCTGGATCCCTTAACACGAAATGATAAAACCTATAAGTCAGTTGGATTCCACACAGAAAATGCACTTATGAGGATTCAAACGTATACGGTAGAACTGACAGCAGATGAAAATGGCTCGGAGGTGGGTTGGATGATCGACTCGACGCATTGAGTGAGCGGGTAAATTGTCCAAATATGGTTGGATGATGTGCTTGATATCATGGAAAGCATAAGACATAGCGTGTTGAAAAGTTGCACTAGCATTCTTGAGACCGAAAGGGAGTTTTCGATAGGCAAAAGTACCCCAAGGACAAATAAAAGCAGTCTTATGTTGATCCTCGGGAACAATGTTGATTTGATTATATCCAGAGAAACCATCCATGAGAAAGAAGATTTCACTTCCAGCGCAATCGTCGACAATCTGATCGACGAAAGGGGTAGGAAAGTTGTCTTTGGGACAAGCTTTGTTGATATCCCTATAATCAATGCATACATGAATTCTGGCTTGTTTCTTGTCGATCAGGACAAGATTGGAAACCCAGTCTGTGAGAGACACCAGATAAATAAAGTTGGCTTTAAGAATTTTCTTGATTTCGAGTTTGATAGCAGCCACTTTATGTGGGTGAACTGGACGAAGGAATTTTCGGATGGGTTTAGCATCGAGGTATGTCTTTATCTCATTTATCACAATCTCAGGGTCGATACCCAGCATTTCTTCGTAGCTCCAAGCAAAGATGTCACGAAACTCTTTGAAAAGGGATGTGTAGGTGAAGATTTAGTCAGAAGAACATGAAGCTCCGATATGGACATTTTTGACAATTCCAGGTTTTACGGATATGTCGAGGGGAATAGTGGGTGAGATATTGCTTAATTTCCCTTTAGAAAACACACCGTGTGTAGACTCAGGAACGGTTGAGATGACGACAACGGTCGACGGGGTCAAGATCCGTTGGTAGTTCTCAAGGGTATGTTGCTCCAGAAAGAGGATGGAACGATGATGTCCATCATCCCAAGGGGTGTCTTCCATGACAGAAATAATCATTTCTTCGGTGGGAAAAACGACATGGAAAGGATCTGGAGATAACTCACCAAGAGATGGGGTAGAAGGGGTTTCCAATTGAATGGCTTGATAGGTGGATTCGACTAGACTTAACAACATTTCATTTCTGTAACGAAGATGATCTCCAGGTTCATATACTATCCAGGGATCGTAAGACGTAGGAAGTTCATGAGTCGAGGTGGAGATCATGTTGATTGAAGCAACAGAAGAGCATGGAACATCGGGCGGTGGAATGGGGAAAGTACCCATTAACGAAGAGTCTTTGATAAGGCCTACACTGACATTCTCATAACTCGGTGGGGTTTTAGTGATGAACGGTACATTTCCATTATGGGTATCCAAATTAAAGAAGGCTAGTTGTTCGACGGTGACGACCTTTTGTTTATGGATAAATCCGCAAGTGTGGACACAAACCGATCTCCCTAGATCCACCTGGATCTAGAACAAAACATGACAGAATATACCGCTTTCCCTAGATATAACTATTGAATTAAATTGGAAGTGAGAAGAAGATATGCACCTCGTAATCGCTTCCTTGGTCTCTGTTGTTCCTTGCTTCGCTCCAGCACTCTTGTGCGGTCAAGATCAAAACAACACAAACCAACCAAAGTGAAAGAAAATAATATATCCAATAGCTA
>JZKD02S1961976.1:1082609-1125176 GCA_000966675.3 Picea glauca
AGCAAACCAGAGTGCAGTTTAAAGCCAAAGAAGGATCATCAAGTAAGCCCCTTGAACTCGTTCATACTGATATATGCGGACCTATGAGGAAAAAGTCACCACGTGGTGAAGAATATTATATCTTGTTCATTGATGATTTTTCTAGAATGTGTTGGATTGGATTACTTAAACATAAAGATGAAGCTTTTGAGAAATTCCAGATCTTCAAAGCACTAGTTGAGAATGAATTAGATCTAAAAATAAAATGTCTTAGATCTGATGGAGGAGGAGAATATACATCCAATGAATTCATTGAATTCTGTGAACAACATGGCATAAAAAGGCAGTTTTCTGTAGCAGGCACTCCACAACAAAATGGTGTTGCAGAAAGAATGAATAGAACAATTCAACAAATGGCTAGAGCTATGCTTGATGATTCTGGAACACCCGATACATTTTGGGGAGAAGCAGCACATACAGTAGCAAATATTCTGAATAAAACACATGTTCGTATCTGTTGGAGACTAACCGCAGTAAACTCGGTTGGAACACTCGTAGTATCTGTGTGATGGGCCATTTCGATAGGGACGGTAAAGTGATAGGCGGTAGTAAACGGTACTGTCTCTGGACTAGAGATTTCAGAAATCACAAGTGAGCCTGGACCAAAAAGGTCTTGTCAAAAAACACCCATAGACCAAAAAATATCTTGGCCTTCTATGCCTGGAAAGGGTCCAACTGGTGATCCACTAAGTCTCTAAAAGAATTCAGTTGCATAAACGGTCTCTCAGAATCAGGTTGAAGTCGAAAGTCCTCTCGAGTATTAGTAATTTAGAAATGCTCTAGAGAGTTAGTTCGTTCCACTTGTGGCATGGTGATGGTTGTGACTTCACTTTGCTGAGGAGATCCCTCAAGTGTACTTGTAGGCAAGGGTTGAGAACCTTCTAGTTTCTCTAGAGTTAAACCCTACATTCTATGTGAACAATGTGGAGGAGCTATTGTAACCGAGTGAAAACTTCACGAAGAAAATATTATGGTCAACTTTGATAAACAAACAACACGTGCTAGTAAAAAAAATCTAGGAAGCAACACCAAGCAAACAAGACCTTCTAATTCTGAAGTCACTAGTTGGTGATGAAATCCAATGTCGCAACAACGAGATGAGAAGGGACTGAGAAAGGGTGGAAAATTTACATTGATGACCTTCTTAACAGACTTACACACTGGTGCAATCTCCCACACATAATCATGGGTATACCCTCCAAGGAGCCCGAGTGAGTTTGGCCAATGTCGATTCCAGGTACCATGAAGACTTTCACCTTCATAGTCACCTCGTGTAAGAACCTAGAAAGATAGGCCACTAAGGTTACCACTGACAACAATAAAGCCTGGGGGGATAGTCGACAGTCTGATCCACACACAAGGGCAGGGTATCTAGCCTGAAATCAACTTAAAAGGCTTCCACTCATCATTGTGGGTATACCTCCGAGTGACCCCCGTAATACGTGCAATCTCTACATCGATATCAACACAGCAGGGTGAGTAACTCTGTTGATATCAATGCGACCTCGTGTTTAACCCTTGTGTGAGAAGGGCTTCCTAGGACAAGATGTTGTAAATGGAATTTAACACTCCTTAACACAAGATGATATTGTGTGTTTTGTGCTTTGGAGAGTGTATCTCTCTACCTATTCCAAAGCTCTAGACTAGCTAAATGTTGGTGTAATAGAGGCCTAGAAAAGAGTTACTAGTTAAATTTTACAATTGTGTAGTGTTATTAAGAGCTGTTGTTACTCAAAGGAAACGGAGATGAAACTGATGTTGTATAAGACTCTGACCCAACGATGCATGGATGAGAATGAAATATATCAATTTTCATTCAATGAATCCTATGTATGGGAGGGAGAGAGAAGTTTTTCGGATCAAACTTTGAACTACAAGACACAATTTCCTTTAAAATGCAATTGCAACAAATCACGCAAAAATAACAATTCTCTATTGTTTATTTTTCAATAATTTCAACAATTTATTTTCAATGTTTTTGAAAACGAAAATTCTTTTGAAAGAATTCACTTTTCAAAAAGGACCCACACCATGATGGTGAGAGTGCATAAAATCAAATACCAATGAACAAGCAATAGATAAATAACCCAAACCACTCTTTCAATGGAAACAAAAATAACAAGAAAACCAAACTAGTCTTTTCAATTGCACAAGAAAAGTGATCTTTCTAAGAATAAGCAAATGATAAAGACAAAGAAACTCAACTTTCAACCGATCATTGGCCCTTAACCAAAAAAGCACACTCAGATTCTGAAATTAGAGAGTATATATTTGCTGGGAAAAGTCAAGAAACAAGTGACAGGAAGGGTCTTTGAAATCCTAAGACTATTCGTGCATGAAAACGAAGACAATAAAAACATCAACCAATGGTCCAAGAAACTCTTTTTAGGAAGCTAAACTGATCTGGGCAGCTAAATATGCAAAAAATCAAATCCAAAATTTTGAAAAAGAGGGTTCGTAGGCCAACAGTATAACACAGTGCGAGAATCGGTGATTCTCATAGGTGAGCTTTGAGCAGAGTGTGAGAACCTCGCACTGAACCTAAAAGCAGGGTGCGAACTCAGTATATTCTCACAGGCCACTGTGGAGTGCAGTGTGAGAATGTCTGAAAGTAATCAATTTTTTGGAAAAAGACACAAAATTTGAAGAGGCCTCTCGACCCAGAGGGTCTATCAGGGTATCCTGAAGACTCAGAGATTGATACCAAAACCCACAAAGAACACAACTCTTCAAAAGTAAGTTTTCTGGGAAGAGATGAATGTCACTTTTCTCAAGAGAAAGTTCTTATGAGGAGCTTGAGTACGCCATCATCAATACACCATCATGATGACCAAAATCATGGGTAACACACATGTGATAGAGATAAGAGAGATTTACGTGGCCCCGATGGAACAACATAGATTCCCATATGCCAACACTTGTGAGGATCTATTCATCAAATGGTCGAGTACGAGAAGAGTCACCCTCTCAAGTGATATCTTGAGATGACTCTTAGAAGAGTTGATAGAAGAGAAAGCCATGTGGTGAATTTGTTTTTACTTAGCTACACTTAGTTGTTATTTTTAGTTAAATTTATTTTATAAATAAGATCATCGACCGATTAGTCAAAGGTCAATGGTTGTTGTAAGAAACTCTCTATTTTGGTTTTGTTAAGAACTACTTCAAAGCGGCCTTTAATTGAGAAGTCCTTCTGGGACCAGAGACAAAACAATTTTTTTTCATCAAATGCATGTATAATTGGATGTGGAGAAGAATTATTTCCTATCTCGTCTCATTAATGGATGCAGTAACGAGTAAGAGATATTAAATATATTGATAAGTTATCTAATGCAATGTTTTATATTTCTTTCTTTAATTTTGAAGATTAATCATTGTGTTATTATGTGATTGATGATTAGAGTTGAGTGATTTATTTTACTTGTCATTGTTTATCACATGCATGTTTCCTTTTGATAAATTATATCTCAATCAATAATTAGAATACACGCATGGTTAATGTATTAGTACTAGGCCTATGGTAGATGATCACTGTCTACATGCTAGAGTGCAAGGGTTATCCCAAGCTCAACCCCCTTCTCTAGTAGTTTAGTCTTATTCCCATTTTGTTACCTAGTAGGTTTACACCCACCCTATCTTATATCAATCCCACCTAAGAGAAAATACAAAATAAAATAGAACTTCTGAACTGAAGGAGAAAGCCTTCACAAGAAATGTAAAATCCATAGATTATTTCAGCCAGATCGCAAGATATGGAGAACCATTCCACCATTAAATTTTGTAGATTCTAACTGGGTCTCGGTGGCGGGTTTTTTTCCTACTGCTGAATTAAAGGGATTTAGGACCCATCAAAAGAACCCACAACCCCAGGTGCGACTAATACATTAGATAAGAAATAACTATTTACACAACCAACAATCAATAGTAGAATTATTTTAGTAGATCGTGGAACCAGTGGAAGTAAAAATTCATCTAGAAGTAGTCAGTTATCTACATCATGTGGAGGTGGTAGCACAAAAAACTTTACAATGGAAGGAAAAAATATGACTATTCAGTTACCAAAATTTCATGGAGAAGGGTCGAAGGACCCAGAGAATAATTTATTTATTTGTGAAAATATTTGGGAAGATAAGAAGATCACATATGAAGATAAAAAAGTTGCATATCATGCAATAAAATTTAGAGATTGTTACACATTATTTTCTTCACCCTCATGACCACTGATAGTATGTGTATTGCCTATTAGAAGAAAGATAATTTTCCCTATTCCCTGAAGAATCTTGAAGAAACAAAACTTTCCCAGAGAGATGGAATTATCTTTTCCTTAGTGCAAAAATTTGTAAAGAAGGATCGTCGCAACTTGATCAGTGTTAAGGGTGCGAAAATCTAGGATTGACGCAGGTTGCACCACAGTGGCCTATGACATTGTCACATATTTCTCAATATTAAGGGTGGAATGATATTTGTACAAAGGAAAAATGAGAAATTTCTCAAAGGTTCTAGAATAGAATCTTCGAAAGGATGAGGTGGCCTCTGATCGGTTTGGATATCACCCACTTTTCTGATTTAGTGGGATGATCCTAATCCCTTCATCCCTTCCCCTACACTCTATATAATGAGCGATATCTCATGAGAAAATTTAGTCTAGCTTATGTGTGAAGAATTCTACTGAAGATTGTGCTTGTGGTAGCTTTGCTTTAGCTTTCCAAGTTAGGTTGTGTGTGGTCTTCAAAAAAATCATTGGAGAAAGAAGTGTGTGTGTTGAGTAAAAGGGACATCGAAAGGGATCTTGCAACATTAAGGTACAGATTGTATTCTCCACTTTCATCAATATAATACAGTAACACATTTCTTTCCTATAAAAGTGTCTCTATTTTTATTTCATAACGCTTTGATCTTATGCATAGGTTCCATTAGAATATATATATCATTTCTTTGTCTTTGATGGTTTGTGTGTCTCAATATGTTCAACATCCCACAAGCCATGAAATGGAGCAAGGATGTTGCTAGTAAGGATCAAACAACGTTTAAATGGTATGTTGTTTATCCCTCATTAAGCTAGTATACATTACAATGGAAACCTAAGGAAAAGTTTGTATTCTGTCATGTTTTGTTCTAATTTCTTGTTGAAGTTAGGGAGATTAGTTCATGTTAACACTTACCAATTCATCTAGTAACAGATACTGTGCACTGGACTGGTATATGGGCCTCAGATTAAAAAGTGCACAAGGAGAATCTACAACCATCACAGATGTGAAGAAGGAACTAGTCAATGAATTCCAATGACAAATTTCAGAGGATCAATACATGAATGAGTTGATATAAATCAAACAGAAGTGAGGAGAGTCATTTTGGGAGGTCAACCAAAAGTTAAAGAGATTGAAAGGTAATTTGAAGTATCCTATCATAGATATGCAACATAGGTATCTATTTGTTAATTCATTATTTCCACATCTTAAATATCCATTAAGGAAACATAAGTTCTAGACTCGATATGAGGCTCTGCAAGAACCCTTGCAATTGGAGGAAAATTAGTATAAAAATACAGATCCAGTTGTAGAAGAGTTGAGGGTGGATCTCAAGAATTTGAAATTTTAGTTGAATTAGAACAAAGGCAAGGAAAAGAGGGAAGTTGTATGGTGTACCTTGTTATCACCCCATAAATTATGGGAATCAACTTATGACTTGGATATTTTGGATATTATCTGTATCTAGTGTTCCTATTGGAAATTGATCTTTCATTTCGCAAAAAAGAAAAAGAAAAGAAAAAGAGGGAAAAAAAAGAATTGAAACAAAAATCCCCATGCAATAATAGTGACTTGGCCATACCTTTCAAGCATGACCAAGTTCTTTTAAATTTTCAACGTTAATAGGATAGTGAATACATCTGACCAGACTGTCTAATCCTGGTCAAATAGCCCCTAGGTTAGAACTAGTGAATACATCTGACCAGAATGTCTAATCCTGGTCAGATAGCCCCTAGGTTAGAACTAGTGAATACATCTGACCAGACTGTCTAATCCTGGTCAGATAGCCCTTAGGAAGAATAATACCTTAACCCAACAGTTTAATCTTCGTTATTCATCTTGTGAAAGTAGGTTAGAATGTAGATTAACTGCTTGGCCTGCCTTGCCCAAATAAAACCATATTGATAAATATGTTACCCTATGACCCCAATGCCTAAGTATAGTTGAAATGATGTCCCCTTGGTGGTGTATGTGAGAAAAATCAAAGAAAAAACCCATGAGAAAGCACTAATCCTAAGTTTTCCTACACCTGACATTTTCCACTCCCGACCTATCCTTCATTCACCTTCCAATGGTCCAGATCAAAATGATTAGATCAATGGCTCACAGAGAATCTCGGACCCCCCCAAGCGTTCTACCTTTAACGGAAGGGAGGGGGGTCCAGAATCGGCGATAATGTTTACACAGATCTGGACGGTCCAGAACGTAGCACATGAATCAACGGATCACATTGGATTCCGGACCCACCCGTTCTACCTTTAACGAAGGGGGGGGGGTATGGAATTGGTAATAACTCGGGCGCAGATCTGGACGGCTTGAAAATGAGCACTCAGATCGACGGTTCACATTGAATTCCGGACCCCCCCTCCATTTTGCCTTTAATGGCGGGGGGGGGGTCCGGAATGGGTATTAGAGAACACGCTAAGATATACGGTCAGGAAATCAGCACGTTGATCAATGGATCACGATGGATTCCAGATCCCCCTTGACGTTCTGCTTTTAACCAAAAGGGGGGGTCCGGAATAGATATTTTCCCTTCGGCGGGCCCATGGTATTACGTGGAGTTAGTTTATTGGTTTTCAAGTCCCATCTTTCACATGCTCTCTGACAGCTCGCCACTCATGAACATCACCCTCCACTAAGTCCACTTGTCCCACTTGCTCCTAGGTCTGAGTCCTATCCCATAACTGCTGTCAGGCCTTACCCTTTCCATTCACGATCAACCCCCTTCGGCAAATTTTACCTCCAATCACCTGCCTCCACGTCACTCCTCAGTATGCTTTGGCCACCGTCATCTGCCACTTCATCCCTAGTGGCCCATTGTCCATTAATAACTGGATGACATACCCATTGTCTCACTGACCATTTTCTCGCATCCAACTGACCCATTTGTGAATAAAACAATTGTTTCCCTTTGTATTTGTTATTCATCCATCACGCCAAAAACCTTCTATCCCTCCATTTCTCCCGCATCACTTTCACCTACAGTCAGTCGACCCCACTAACGCATTGTTTATTGTAGGTACTGTTGCTGAAATGGTGTCTAAGACAAAGCAAGCTGGAGAGGAAGAGAATCCTTTCCTTCCTCCTCTGGTCGATTTGGATAAAATTCCCCTGGTCGATAAAGATCGCTTGATAGCCGATACTATATGCAGTTTCAACTTCTCTGATCTCTAGTCGTGGCTCCGGGAGGTTTTCCTGGACCAGAGCGATGAAATTGGACTCTGGGAGTCCAATTTGCCACTTTATCTCTTCCCCCAGATTCATAATTTCCCCGAGTTTGCCCTCCAATGCCAGGCCCACTACGTATCTGACTAGAAAGCCATCCTTTCCTCATCCGGAGATGTTCTTTTCTTCATCACCCCGGAAGATATCAACCATATGTTACAAATTACCCGAGCGGAATCTGCGTCCCCCTTTAATTTAGAAATCCTCACCGAGCTTTTCCAGAAAATGACGTTCCCACAGAGAGCTCAGATTTTCGAGATTTTTCTTCCCACTTCCACTCCGCTCCTGTCCACCAATCCCCCGTATCCTTCTTCCATGTTTTCCACCAGAGGAAATCAAATTATTTCTTCTCTGTGTGCCCTGCTTGGATATTATTATGATCAGTGGGTAGATGAGCCCATCCTTGGTTTTCTGTTCATCTTCTCAAAGGATGAACAACCAACCACGGAGTTCGACTACAGTACCTTCTTGGCCAATAATATCCATGAGCAGTTCGTCAATTTCACCACAGAAGGCATGTTTAGGTACTCATCCATCCTGGCCTACATGTTTGTCTATTTCCAAGCCGATAGGTTCAATTTCTCCATGCAGAAGATGGACGCCGACAGGAAGCCCCAGCCAGTCACAGCGTGGACTTCTCTCCTGAAATATAATTCTGTCGAATACTATTTCACAGCGTTCATTGACTAGTTTTACCACCCTGTGATGAGTATGTTGCATGGCATGCCTGAGCCATGAATAAATGATGAAGTGCAGAGAATCCTGCATCACTAGGACAATGTTCAGACAGGAGACTGGTATTTATGCCAGAATCACACAGAAATCAGAGTCTTTGGATACGAATTGGTGCCTTATAAACTGCCTCGATATGTACTCATAAGGATTTTTGCATTAGAATATATAAGACAGATTATGGATTTTGATGATATACATTTTGTTTCCCTTAAGAAAAAGAAACAATTGAGAATCAAGGGACAAATTGGTCCTTTCATCTGCAATAACCAAGGTGCAGGGGAAGAAGCAGATCGAATTTTGAAGGAGATGAAATTCTCTACAATTTTCATCTGGCACTATGATCTGCATGGGATCATTTCAGACATGAGGGTGAAAAACAAAAATGCTCCGTATTCTCACGAGCCCAAGCCAGAGATCGAGAAATTTGCGAATCAGACAGTATGGCTGCCTGACACTTTGTTGGACTTGGAACAGCAGGTGCCCTCAACAAGTGCACTACCCGCTACCACACCTCAATTCCTCAAGGAGAAGAGACCCCGACAAGAGTCATCCCCTCCTCTAACATAGGTGTCATCAGAGGAATCCCAAATTCACTCCAAGAAGCCGAAGACAGTCTCAACGCCCGGCACAACAGTATAAACTACCACAATGACTACCATAGTGGCCACCACTGGGGCCAAGCAATTCACTTTACCTTTCGGCTCTAGTCAGCTTAAGGAGGTAACAAAAGCATTAAAATCCACAGATTATCCCTTAGATACTCCGCCAAGCAAGACTGGGCCCAAGTTGGGCATTTTTGAAAAATATGACTTGATCAAGAAGAATAACCAGACGCTCACTAGCAACACTTATGCACAGTTCCAGAAGCAGTCATCCACAACCCAGCATAGACTTCTTTCGGCATTTGATACAGAAAAGGGTAGGATGCATATGGCGTTCCTCCAAGCACAAGTGCCTGATCCCAAGGTGATATCTGATTACAAGAGGGCCACATTTGAGTTTCAAGCAAAGGATGTGCATCCGGAAGATCAGATGGATCTACAAAAGCAAACGGGGGAGATGATTTTCCACACTTTGGCCCACGCTTCAACTTCTGCATCAAAGTTTCGGATAGCTTTGAACAATGCCCAGACCCAACTTAAGTTGTAAAAATTATCTTCTTTCGCAAAAGACAACAGGATAAAGACGTTGGAGGAACTGGTCCTCAAGATCGGCTACAACCCGGCGAACGTCAAGGCTGCCGAAGAGATGATTAAAAAGAAAAATGCTGACATCGCCTCATTGAGAAGACAACTAAAGATCCCTCCAACAGAGTACCCACAGGAAAAGGAAATAGCTAGAAAGGAAGGTGAAAAGGATGAGATGATGAAATTACTCCTGGAGAAGAATGCTCAGTTAAAAGAGATGGAGGCAGAGATGGAGAGACTGCTCAAGGAGAAAGAGCAGGCAAAGCCAATGGAAGGCTTTCCATTCAGTGTTATCCCAATTGCAGGATTGAGCACAACAACAGTGACAGTCATTCCATCTGCAACAGCAGTGCCCCTACCAGAAGGAGCAACAGACCTGGCCAAGTCTATGGAGAGAATGAACCTGCAAGAGTCAGAGATCAGTAGGCTTAAGAAATAAGTGGAGAATCTCCAAGAGCTAAAGACTTCTTTCCAGACAAGTCTGTCCAAAGAGAAACAGGTGAATGAGCAAATCAGGAAGGAGTTACAGCAGCTCCAGAAATAGACAATGGCAGGAAAGACTTTGTTTGAGGTCAAAGAGATCGTGTGGACTGATATTTCCAAGTCCATAATTGAAATCTGGCCAATGGTTCAAATCATGTTTGAACAAAATGAATTACGCGAGAGGAGAAAACAGGCCATGGAAAAAATTAGAATGGATAATGATGGATTTCGGACCCCCCTTGACGTTCTGCTTTTAACCAAAAGGGGGGGTCCGAAATAGATATTTTCCCTTCGGTGGGCCCATGGTATTATGTGGCGTCAGTTTATTGGTTTTCAAGTCCCATCCTTCACATGCTCTCTGACAGCCCGTCACTCATGAGCATCACCCTCCACTAAGTCCACTTGTCCCACTTTCTCCTAGGTCTGAGTCCCATCCCATAACTGCTGTCAATCCCTGCTGTCAGGACTTACCCTTTCCATCCATGACCAGCCCCCTTCAGTGACTTTTACCTCCAATCACCTGCCTCCACGTCACTCCTCAGTATGATTTGGCAATCGTCATCTGCCACTTCATCCCTAGTGGCCCATTGTCCATTAATAACTGGATGACATACCCGTTGTCACGCTGACCATTTTCCCGCGTCCAACCGACCCATTTTTGAATAAAACAACTGTTTCCCTTTGTATTCGTTATTCATCCATCGTGCCAGAAACCTTCTATCCCTCCATTGCTCCTGCATCGCTTTCACCTACAGTCAGTCGACCCCACTAACGCATTGTTTATTGCAGGTACAGTTGTCGAAATGGTGTCTAAGACAAAGAAAGTTGGAGAGGAAGAGAATCCTTTCCTTCCTCCTCTGGTCAATTTGGATAAAATTCCCCTGGTCGATAAAGATCGCTTGATAGCCGATACTATATGCAATTTTGACTTCTCTGATCTCTAGTCGTGGCTCCGGGAGGTTTTCTTGGACCAGAGCGACGAAATTGGACTCTAGGAGTCCAATTTGCCACTGTATCTCTTCCCCCAGATTCATAATTTCCCCGAGTTTTCCCTCCAATGCCAGGCCCACTACGTCCTTGACTAGAAAGCCATCCTTTCTTCATCCGGAGATGTTATTTTATTCATCACCCCTGAAGATATCGACCAGATGTTACAAATTACCCGAGCGGAATCTATGTCCCCCTTTAATTTAGAAATCCTCACCAAGATTTACCAGAAAATGACGTTCCCACGGAGAGCTCAAATTTTCGATCTTTTCTTCCCACTTCCACTCCGCTCCCATCCACCAATCCCCGGCATCCTTCTTCCATGTTTTCCACCAGAGGAAATCAAATTATTTCTTCTCTGTGTGCCCTGCTTGGATATTATTCTGATCAGTGGGTAGATAAGCTCATCCTTGGTTTTCTATCCATCTTCTCAAATGACAAACAACCAACCATGCAGTTCGACTACAGTACCTTCTTGGCCAATAATATCCATGAGAAGTTTGTCAATTTTTCCACAGAAGGCATGTTTAGGTACTCATCCATCCTGGCCTACATGTTTGTCTATTTCCAAGCCGACAGGTTCAATTTATCCATGCAGAATATGGATGCCGACGGGAAGCCCCAGCCAGTCACAGCGTGGACTTCTCTCCTAAAATATAATTCTATCGAATATGATTTCACAGCATTCATTGACTAGTTTTACCACCCTGTGATGAGTATGTTGCGTGGCATGCCTAAGCCACGAATAAATGATGAAGTCCAGAGAATCCTGCATCTCTCGGACAACGTTCAGACAGGAGACTGGTATTTATGCCAGAATCACACAGAAATCAGAGTCTTTGGATGTGAATTGGCACCTTATAAACTGCCTCGATATGTACCGGTAAGGATTTTTGCATTAGAATATATAAGGCAGATTATGGATTCTGATGATATACATTTTGTTTCCCTTAAGAAAAAGAAACAATTGAGAATCAAGGGACAAATTGGTCCTTTCATCTGCAATAACTGAGGTGCAGGGGAAGAAGCAGATTGAATTTTGAAGGAGATGAAATTCTCTACGAGTTTCATCTAGCACTATGATCCACATGGGATCATTTCAGACATGAGGGTGAAAAAAAAAATGCCCCGTATGCTCATGAGCCCAAGCCAGAGATCGAGAAATTTTTGAATCAAACAGTATGGTTGCCTGACACTTCGCTGGACTTGGAACAACAGGTGCCCTCAACAAGTGCACTACCTACTACCACACCTCAGGTCCTCAAGGAGAAGAGACCCCGACAGGAGTCATCCCCTCCTGTAACAAAGGTGTCATCAGAGGAATTCCAAATTCACTCCAAGAAGCCGGAGACAGTCTCAATGCCCGGCACAACAGTAGAAACTACCACAGTGACTACCATAGTGGCCACCACTAGGGCCAAGCAAATCACTTTACCTTTCATCTCTAGTCAGCTTAAGGAGGTAACAAAAGCATTAAAATCCACAGATTCTCCCTTGGATACTCCGCCAAGAAAGACTGGGCCCAAGTTGGGCATTTTTGAAAAATATGACTTGATCAAGAAGAAGAACCAGACACTCACCAGGAACACTTATGCACAGTTCCAGAAGCAGTCATCCACAACCCAGCATAGACTTTTTTCGGCATTTGATACAGAAAAGGGTACGATGCATATGACGTTCCTCCAAGCACAAGTGCCTGATCCCAAGGTGATATCTGATTACAAGAGGGCCACGTTTGAGTTTCAAGCAAAGGATGTGCATCCGGTAGATCAGATGGATTTGCACAAGCAAACAGGGGAGATGATTTTCCACACTTTGGCCCATGCTTCAACTTTTGCATCAAAGTTTCGGATAGCTTTGAACAATGCCCAGACCCAACTTAAGTTGGAAAAATTATCTTCTTTTGCAAAAGACAACAGTATAAAGACGTTGGAGGATCTGGTCCTCAATATCGGCTACGACCAGGCGAATGTCAAGGCTTCCAAAGAGATGATTAAAAAGAAAAATGTTGACATCACCTCATTGAGAAAATAGCTAAAGCTCCCTCCAACAGAGGACCCACAGGCAAAGGAAATAGCTGAAAAGGAAGGTGAAAAGGATGAGATGCTGAAATTACTCCTGGAGAAGAATGCTCAGTTAAAAGAGATGGAGGCAGAGATGGAGAGAATCCTCAAGGAGAAAGAGCAGGCAAATCCAATGGAAGGCTTTCCATTGAGTGCTATCCCAATTGCAGGATTGAGCACAACAACAGTGACAGTCATTCCATCTGCAACAACAGTGCCCCTACCAAAAGGAGCAACAGACTTGGCTAAGTCTATGGAGAGAATGAACCTGCAAGAGTCAGAGATCAACAGGCTTAAGAAAGAAGTGGAGAATCTCCAAGAGCTAAAGATTTCTTTCCAGACAAGTCTGTCCAAAGAGAAACAGGTGAATGAGAAAATCAAGAAGGAGTTATAGCAGCTCCAGAAACAGACAATGGTAGGAAAGACTTTGGCTGAGGTCAAAGAGATCGTGTGGACTGATATTTCCAAGTCCATAAATGAAATCTGGCCAATGGTTCAAATCATGTTTGAACAAAATGAATTGCTCGAGAGGAGAAAACAGGCCATGGAAAAAATCAGAACGGAGCTGGGAGACATGCCAGCACAAGCTAATGAAATCATAAGGTTCCTAAATTCCAAGACCAGGGAGGAACTTGAAGAATTAAAAATTGAGGATAGGACAGAAACTATACTCGAAGTCAAAAGGGTCCTGACCAAAAGAGGTCTCATGCTTCAGCTAGAAGAAAAGATTCAAGTCATGGATCAAGGGGTGCAGAAATTTTTCAATAAGATAGATGCTCTGCAAAGGAATGGCCTGCCTGGTCTGAAGGTCATTAATGACAAATTAATGACACTCCCTGATTATAAGAAAAGGTTGGCTGAAGTGTCTAAGGACAATTCTAACTTTGCAGGTATATAGGGAAGCATCACAGGAAAAACATTCATGGATGCCTTGCAGTTGGATATTAGTATCCAGCACGACATTAAGCACATATTCGTCATCAAGCCCACATTTTCTAAGTACACGGACATGGATGAAGTGTATAGGAGATTTCTTAAAGTCACAGTGCCAGGTCATACGAGATGGGAAGAACTGTGTGATCTACTAGATTAGTAGATGAGCTGTCTCAATCCAGTCACCTGTCCAGTCAGAAGAGGTTGCGATGGCACCTCGCCAACGGCCTACCCTATAAATTCAGCATACAGTTGTAATGAGTCATCAAAACAGTTTTGATTAGTTAAGTTAGTTAGTCTAAAAATAGTATGAGCACGTCCTGATCAATTATGACAGGAGCGTATGTATTTTGTATTACAAATACTTCATTTTCTGAGGTATTGAGGGTTGTTGATTCGCACACCCTATTGCTATCAAACTCTACTATTTTTTAAGAGATCGGCCATTAATAAAGAAGAGGCACTTTACTGGATTCTTGCGTATGTTCACTGGTGAAGTTGAAATTCTGAGTTAAATGTTTTTCTTTCTCTGTATTCATTTTGTTTGCTGAATCTAATCTTTATGAATAGCGTTATGTTGCAGGATTTATCTCTGATACCCTGTTTCCAATTCTAAAGAATTAAATGTTTATCTTCTAATATCTTCAATTAAGAAATTCTTAATTGCTTGTTAGTTGAAGTTATTTTCCTCATCTGTTCTTCCTTCCATCATTTTAAATTATTAAAGATCTAGTGAGTGTATTATCTCACCCTGTGAAAATTTTCTTTCGTGTTTCTGGTTGTATCTCAGATCTGATTAAACATAGACCCCATAGCCCAACGGATGTGTAGTTTGTCTCAACCAACTTTAAAAACCCTTTACCACAAAACCAACAGTTCCTTTAGCTAGCCTAATATCTGAAATCAAAACAAAGCTAAATCACATAGAAAGATCCCTCTCTGAAGCTGGAAGGGCTAGATCCCAGCTTTTAAAGTGGTTGGTTAAGGTTACCTTTGTATATTTCTTCTTTTTCAACCTCTAGGAAATTTACCAAGTGCTAACATAATTGGTAACTCCACTGGGGAAGAACTAAAAATGAAAATCTCATGACTTCTTTCCCCTAAAGAAAGTTTGACTTTGAGAAGAAAGTGATGTTTAGAGGTTGATTAACCCTGTACATATTACTTCCAGTATCTTTCCTAGGACCTTTTGTTCCTCTATGACTATCCCTGCAGCAGTACAACCTAATATCGAGCCCGGACTAGCGAATCAAACTCATATTGCGTCAAACCTTTTTGACCTAATCCTCAAAACTGCCAATAACCGGGAAGAACTCGAACGTTCGTGGGCAGCCATCGAACGAGACATAGCTATTTAGGAACAATTGGAAGCTAGACGACGTCAACGTAGAAACCTCCCCTAATTTCCTTCACCATAAAATTAAATAAAAATTATATATATAAAAAACCAAAAAGAGTTCTGGCTCCTAAGAAATTCCACACTCGATCTCATCCAGACCCAGAACCCTCTACAATGTTAGACAACCCCGAGCAATTGTTGAGGTGAAAGACCTTCGTTTCTAGTTCAGTGAGTTATACTCTCCTTCACAAATCTCCTTCCTTTTCTGGAGATCCAGGTAACTCATAAAACCTTGATCTTGAGCCTTTTCCGCAACGAAACCTGGTTCAAGCCCGGTCTAAAACTTTTGTGTCTAAGATCATTTTTGAACCAACTGTGGTGCAAGCCTGAACCCCCAAAATCTTGTCTCCCATGACTAAACTACAAATAACTACCCCAGCACCACCCAGTCCTTCATCATCCTCGTCTTCGGTCGCTACCTCTCCTACCACCCAGGCCGTCGTTCCACCTTCCCCACCCATCATGGAAGCTTGATATGCCCCTTTGGTGTTGGCTGCACCTCTACATGCCATGCCCCAAGACTACCAGACTAGACTTCCACAGTTCGATGCAACCGGAACATTAAACGCACAACAACATGTGGATAAAATGAACGACTATTTAGATTTGCAAGAAGTTGATGAAGTCGACGTTCAAATGAGACTGTTCGCCCAGAGTCTGATAGGAGACGTCAAGAAATGGTTCAAAGATTTACCCACCGCATCAATCCCTGGCCTTTTCACGTTCCAAATAAGTTTTCTTGACAGATGGGAGGTAAAGAAAAACCCTTTCCAGATACTGTCAAAATACAAGAATATAAAAAGAAATCAAGGTGAAACTGTCCAAGATTATTGCACACATTTTAACAATTTGTATAATGCAATCCCAACTAAAATCAAACCTCCCTAAGGTTTGGCATTGATTAAATTCCCAGATGGATTCGATGCTGACATGTCCTACCAATTAAGAGAAAGAAATGTTGCCACCCTTGAAGACATGCAGAAAAGTTCTATTAGTGTGGAGGCTAATTTGTTGGCAAAAAGGGCCCGTCAAAGGTCAGAGAGGAGAGTCACGATCAAAGAAGAACCTTCCACATCAACCACTGATTCCAAATTGGATACTGTGGTCATATATTTGGAATTATTGATAGAAAGAACAAGTATTTCTGACAGAAATCCTCCAAGAGACAACACACCTGGCCCCCAAATTCGGAACCCCAATTTTAGAAGAAACCCTCCTCAAGTCAGGCAAAGGGATCAAAGGGATCCAAGAGATCAAAGAGATCAAAGGGACCAGAGAGGTCCTGATCAGCCCATCAGACCTCCCTTGCAGGAAAATTATGTGGATGAAGGGGGGGAAGTGATCGAGGAATTGGAAGACACTCATATCAACCTCATGGGCATTCATGACAACGGGACCATTTTCCTTAGTCAAGAAGAGCAGGAACTTTTTCTGCTAAATCAAACAAAGGTAAGTGAGGAGGTCGAGGATGCAGGACAATAGGAATTTGAAAACGCTATTTTGGAGGGGCACCGCCAATACAATCTGCGAAGTAAGAAGACAAAAGGAAATCCCTCTAGAAAGATGACCGAAACACAGAAGGTAGTTGAGGCTGAGACAACCCTCGAGAAGACCAATGCTGAAAAGTCTTTTGAGAAAGATAAAACTGATGCTCCGATGAAGAAAAACATCACCATACTGAAAAGACAGGCACAGCCTGAAGTTTCACCTGTTAATCTTCCCAGTACTTCTGAGCGGAAGAATGTGGTAGACCAACCAGAATCAACGAGTCAGACCCAAACTCCCGCACCTTTTATCCTGGAGGCAGAATTGGCCAAAATTAAAATTCCCGTCCCACTGATTGAGTTGATAAGCAGAGGTGGTTATCATTCACAGGTACTAAAAGCATTAGCCATTGAACCTGACATAGGCACCAAGGCCTTGTCTATTGGATCAGTGACTCATTTAGACACTGTGAACCTTGTTGATGATCGTCCCGAACTCCTTTTCAGACCTGAAGTAGACGGTCGAGATGATACCGGTGATGTAGGTCCCTTTTACATCAGTTTGAACATACATGATTTGATATTGCATAACGCCATGCTAGATTTAGGTGCCTCGCATAATTTTATGCCCAAAGCAGTGATCAAAAAACTAGGATTGGAGGTTACTAGGCCATACAAAGATCTGTACTCGTTTGACTCAAGCAAAGTCAAATGTATAGGTCTGATTAAGGACCTCTGCATCACCCTGGTTCAAATCCCTTCAAAAAGCATGGTAATGGACGTGGTGGTTGCAGACATCCCGCCAAAGTATGGTATGTTGTTGTCCCGGTCTTGGGGATCTAAGTTGAAAGGAACCTTGCAACTGGATATGTCTTACGCCACTATCCCAGTGTTCGTACAACAGAGGAGGTTATACAGGGAAACACTGATGAAGTATATGGTCAGCAGTCAAGAGAAACCTCACAATTACCCCCTTTACTCTACTCATTCTGATTTGGATTCGTTCATCTTGTACAATGATGGTAATACTGAAGAAAAAGAAATTCAGCTGACGGAAGAGATAGCTAGTCAAGACGAGGGTCCAGGAAACGGTGAGGCAGCAAAGATAAAAAATGTAATCACTGAAGACTTCCTCGCTGATTTTTGGAGTATGGATTTTGATGGAGCTGTGAGTAAAGAAGGAGCAGGAGCTAGAGTCTGGTTGCATAATCATCAAAAAAGGTATTCAGAAAATCATTCCTATAAGTTAAATTTCCATTGCACTAACAATGTTGTTGAGTATGAATTTTTAATGCTAGGACTGAAGCTGTTGAAAAAGGTGGGTGCTAAGAAAATAATGGTATGAGGTGATTCTGAATTGATTATTAAACAAATTAAAGGTGAATATGCTACTAAACATCCATGCCTTAGAGCATACAGGAATGCTTCTCTCGATGCTTCGAAGTGTTTTAATGAGGTGGACTTGCAGGTAATGCCTAGAGGACAGAATATTCTGGCCGACGGATTAGCTACGTCGACTGCCTCCTGCAAGATCCATTTTTGACAAACTCGGCCATACATGGTTGAAGTGAAGTGCAGACCGACAGCGCCCGATAATATCAGGTATTGGAAAGTGTTTTGAAATGACGATCAGATAGAGGACTTTCTGCAATGCAAGAACGATTTTGAATGTACAAACATAGATGTAGAAAATGAAAATGTAAATAATTCTGAGTTTGAAATAGATAGTGTTAATACTGTAAATACAGTAGATACAGAGGATTCAGTAGATTCAGGAGAGTTAGGAGATGATGAACTGGAGGCCGAAGTCTTGCAATTGAAAAGCAATGTTTTACCTAGAGGTCTTGTTCCTTTAGAAGATCTGTTTGACAATGACGACGTAGCTAAGAAGCCCAAAATAGAAGCCCATGGGAAAGAGGTAGAAGACTGCATTATAGGAACTGAAGAGAAACCTAATATGGTTAAACTGTCCAAATCTTTACCCCCAGAACAAAAGCTTAAGTACATTGAGTTATTCAAAGAATATTCTGACATTTTTGCCTAGAGCTATGAAGATTTGAAAGCCTATGACACCAGCATTATACAACACAAGATTCCTATAAAGGAGGACCAGAAACCATTTAGGCAGAAACTTAGGAGGATAAATCCCAAGTTGCTCCCCTTGATAGAAAAAGAGATTAAGAAAATGTATGATGCCAAGATCATAGTCCCACTCCATTTCTCTAAGTGGGTTTCTAATTTAGTCCCTACTCGCAAGAAAACTGGGGAAATTTGACTCTGTATAGATTTTCGGAATCTGAAAAAAGCATCCTTGAAGGATAAATTCCCCTTGCCTAAAATGGATCACCTCCTACAAAGAGTGGTCGGGTCTTGTCGAATTTCTCTGTTAGATGGTTTCTCAGGCTACAACCAGGTCCTAGTTCACCCAGACGATCAGGAAAAAACCACTTTCACCACTCCATGGGGCACTTTCATGTATGTGAAGATGCCTTTTGGTCTGATGAACACCGGAGCTACCTTCCAGAGGGCGATGGATATCACCTTCGTTGAAGAGTCAGGTAAATTTATTGTCGTTTATTTGGATGATGTGACTGTATTCTCCCAATCTGATGATGAACACCTACGGCACCTTAGACGAGTTTTCAAAAATTGCAGAAGGTTTGGGATTTATTTAAATCCCAAGAAATGTCTTTTTGGGTTAGAAGAAGGAAAACTGTTGGGACACATCATCTCTAAGGATGGAATCAGAATTGACCCCAGCAGAATAGAGGCCATCCTAAAGTTAGAACACCCGAGGAATCTAAAAGAACTACAATCTTTTATAGGGCAAATTAACTTTCTTCGAAGATTCATTCCTAACCTAGCCGAACTCCTCCGAAACATTACCAACATGCTAAAAAAGGACGCAAAAATAAAATGGGACTTTGAATCTAGGAAATCCTTCGAACAGGTTAAACACGCACTCACAGAAGCCCCAGTTTTGATTAGTCCCGATTTCACCAAAGATTTCTACCTCTTTTCCTTCGCCTCTGAACATACTATAGCAGCTGTATTACTGTAGAAGAATAGTGAAGGCTATGAACAACCCATATCTTTCTTCAGCAAATCCCTGAGAGATGCTGCACTAAACTACAATATTATGGAGAAACAGACTTTTTCTTTGGTGAAGGCCATAAAGGACTTCAGGGTCTATATTCTTCATTCACACGTCATAGCATATGTTCCAAACGCGGTAGTGAAAGACATCTTGACACAAGACAACCCTGATGGGAGAAGGGGAAAATGGATTGCAGTAATTCTAGAATACGACATAGAAATTAAGCCCACAAAACTGATCAAAGGCCAAGGCCTTGCCAAATTGATGGCTAAATCTAACTTTCAGGCTCTTGACATAAATTTTCTAGATGTGGCAAATGAACAGGGTGAGATGGTGACTCCAAATGTTAAAGATCTTTTTCTAAACTCTCCATGGTATGCAGACCTTATTTTTGTTTTACAAAATTTACAAGCTCCCCTTGGTTTAACTAAAACTAAAGCTAGATTTTTAAAGTTGAAGGCATTGAAGTTCTGTATTCTAGAAGGAAATTTATACTGGAAAGACCCTGCAGGTATTCTTCTAAATTGTTTACTGAAAGATGAAGATGATAAAGTGTTGCAGGAGTTAAATGCAGGTGAATGTGGTGGCCATTTGAACTGGAAGGTTACAGCCAAAAAAATACTCAGAGCTGAATTTTACTGGCCCACCCTGTTTGCCGACGTACATAAGAAAGTAACAGCCTTTCACCAGTGTCAGCTGTTTGAGGGTAAAAGGAAACTCCTTCCTCTACCTCTTAAACCAATTTCAGTGGAGGCTCCTTTCCAACAATGGGGACTTGATTTCATTGGAGAAATACACCCCCCGTCTTCAGGCCAACATAGATGGATCCTGACTGCCACCGATTATTTTACCAAATGGATCGATGTTGTACCAAGCAGGCAAGCCACTGACTCCGTTATTATTAAATTTCTTGAAAATAATATTTTGTCTCGTTTTGGTTGTCCTAGAAAGATCATTACTGACAATGCAACTGCCTTTCGGTCGAAGAAACTCATAGACTTCTGCAATCGTTACCACATTGGCGTGGGGCATTCCACAACCTACTACCCTCAGAGGAATGGGTTGGCAGAATCCTCAAACAAGACTTTAGTCAATATCATAAAGAAAACATTGCAGGAGAATAAAAAATCATGGCATGATAAGATGGTATTTGCTTTATGGGCAGATAGACTGACCACCAAAAGGTCAATCGGTATGTCACCATACCAGCTGGTCTACGGTACTGAAGCTATTTGCCCAACTTCTTTAGGAGTCCCTGTCATGAAGTTACTTCAAGAATTGCAAACTGAGCCAAATGACTCTCAGAGACGAATCAATCAGATGATTCATTTACAGCAGACTAGAGAGGATGTTTTCAATAAAACATAGGTCATCCAAGAGAACATTAAGACGATCTTTGACAAACGAACCAAGGAGGATGATTTTGAGCTAGGAGAGATGGTGTTGAGATGGGATTCCAGGAACGAGGACAAGGGAAAGCATGGGAAATTTGATCATCTGTGGACATGGCCCTACATGATCCAAGCTTTCAGAGGAAACAATGCCTTTCTGCTAAACAATGCCGATGGGTCAGATCTGCCAGGAGCACCTGTGAATGGAAGAATGTTGAAACATTATGTCCCACCTCAGTAAGAGAATTGAAGGACTCACTCTCCATTGTACATACCCGTTTTAATTTTCATTCTTTACTTGCATTCTCCTGAGTGAAGGACAACGGTCAGTTTGTTGAAGCCCGAAGAGAAGGCCCTAAGCTACTGATCAATGTTTTTCGAAGTTTTCCTGAGAAATATACCACCTAAGGCTACTAGATGAATATGCTTGGAATGACAGGAAACTGGATTCTTGGCACTTAACAGGGCAAGTACCATCCCTAGGTGGAGCTGCTATTATCACCCCATAAATTATGGGAATCAACTTATGACTTGGATATTTTGGATATTATCTGTATCTAGTGTTCCTATTGGAAATTGATCTTTCATTTTGCAAAAATAAAAAGAAAAGAAAAAGAGGGAAAAAAAAGAATTGAAACAAAAAGCCCCATGCAATAATAGTGACTTGGCCATACCTTTCAAGCATGACCAAGTTCTTTTAAATTTTCAATGTTGATAGGATAGTGAATACATCTGACCAGATCGTCTAATCCTGGTCAGATAGCCCCTAGGTTAGAACTAGTGAATACATTTGACCAGAATGTCTAATCCTGGTCAGATAGCCCCTAGGTTAGAACTAGTGAATACATTTGACCAGACTGTCTAATCCTGGTCAGATAGCCCTTAGGAAGAATAGTACCTTAACCCAACAGTTTAATCTGGGTTATTCGTCTTGTGAAAGTAGGTTAGAATGTAGATTAACTGCTTGGCCTGCCTTGCCCAAATAAAACCGGATTGATAAAGATGTTACCCTATGACCCCAATGCCTAAGTATAGTTGAAATGATGTCCCCTTGGTGGTGTATGTGAGAAAAATCGAAGAAAAAACCCATGAGAAAGCACTAATCCTAAGTTTTCCTACACCTGACATTTTCTGCTCCCGACCTATACTTCATTCACCTTCCAATGGTCTAGATCACGATGATTAGATCAATGGCTCATAGAGAATCTTGGACCCCCCCTAGCGTTCTGCCTTTAACGGAAGGGGGGGGTCCGGAATCGACGATAATGTTTACGCAGATCTGGACGGTCCAGAACGTAGTGCATGAATCAATGGATCACATTGGATTCCAGGCCCCCTCGCCCATTCTGCCTTTAACGGAGCGGGGGGGTCCAGAATTGGTAATAACTCGGGCGCAGATCTGGACGGATTGAAAATGAGCGCTCATATCGACGGTTCACATTTAATTCCGGACCCCCCCTCCGTTCTTCTTTTAATGGAGGGGGGGGGGGGTTGGAATGGGTATTAGAGAATGTGCTAAGATCTACGGTCAGGAAATCAGCACATTGATCAATGGATCATGATGGATTCCGGATCCCCCTTGACGTTCTGCTTTTAACCAAAAGGCGGGGTCCAGAATAGATATTTTCCCTTCGGCGGGCCCATGGTATTACATGGCATCAGTTTATTGGTTTTCAAGTCCCAGCCTTCACATGCTCTCTGACAGCTCGCCACTCATGAACATCACCCTCCACTAAGTCCACTTGTACCACTTGCTCTCGGGTCTGAGTCCCATCCCATAACTGTTGTCAGGCCTTACCCTTTCCATTCATGATCAACCCCCTTCGGCGACTTTTACCTCCAATCACCTGCCTCCACGTCACTCCTCAGTATGCTTTGGCCACCGTCATCTGCCACTTCATCCCTAGTGGCCCATTGTCCATTAATAACTGGATGACATACCCGTTGTCACACTGACCATTTTCCCGCGTCCAACTGACCCATTTTTTAATAAAACAATTGTTTCCCTTTGTATTTGTTATTCATCCATCGCGCCAGAAACCTTCTATCCCTCCATTTCTCCCCCATCGCTTTCACCTACAGTCAGTCGACCCCACTAACGCATTGTTTATTGTAGGTACTGTTGCCGAAACGGTGTCTAAGACAAAGCAAGCTGGAGAGGAAGAGAATCCTTTCCTTCCTCCTCTGGTCGATTTGGATAAAATTCCCCTGGTCAATAAAGATCACTTGATAGCCGATACTATATGTAGTTTCAACTTCTCTGATCTCCATTCATGGCTCCGGGAGGTTTTCCTGGACCAGAGCGACGAAATTGGACTCTGGGAGTCCAATTTTCCACTGTATCTCTTCCCCCAGATTCATAATTTCCCCGAGTTTTCCCTCCAATGCCAGGCCCACTACGTCTCCGACTAGAAAGCCATCCTTTCTTCATCCGAAGACATTCTTTTCTTCATCACCCCTGAATATATCGACCAGATGTTACAAATTACCCGAGCGGAATCTGCGTCCCCCTTTAATTTAGAAATCCTCACCGAGCTTTTCCAGAAAATGACGTTCCCATAGAGAGCTCAGATTTTCGAGATTTTTCTTCCCACTTCCACTCCGATCCCGTCCACCAATCCCCCGTATCCTTCTTCCATGTTTTCCACCAGAGGAAATCAAATTATTTCTTCTCTGTGTGCCCTGCTTGGATATTATTATGATCAGTGGGTAGATGAGCCCATCCTTGGTTTTATGTCCATCTTCTCAAACGACGAACAACCAACCACGCAGTTCAACTACAGTACCTTCTTGGCCAATAATATCCATGAGCAGATCGTCAATTTCGCCACAGAAGCCATGTTTAGGTACTCATCCATCCTGGCCTACATGTTTGTCTATTTCCAAGCCGACAGGTTCAATTTCTCCATGCAGAAGATGGACGCCGACGGGAAGCCCCAGCCAGTCACAGCGTGGACTTCTCTCCTAAAATATAATTCTGTCGAATACTATTTCACAGCGTTCATTGACTAGTTTTACCACCCTGTGATGAGTATGTTGTGTGGCATGCTTAAGCCACGAATAAATGATGAAGTGCAGAGAATCCTGCATCTCTCGGACAATGTTCAGACATGAGACTGGTATTTATGCCAGAATCACACAGAAATTAGTGTCTTTGGATACAAATTGGCGCCTTATAAACTGCCTCGATATGTACTCGTAAGGATTTTTGCATTAGAATATATAAGGCAGATTATGGATTTTGATGATATACATTTTGTTTCCCTTAAGAAAAAGCAACAATTGAGAATCAAGGGACAAATTGGTCCTTTCATCTGCAATAATCGAGGTGCAGGGGAAGAAGCAGATCGAATTTTGAAGGAGATGAAATTCTCTACAAGTTTCATCTAGCACTATGATATGCATGGGATCATTTCAGACATGAGGGTGAAAAACAAAAATGCCCCGTATGCTCACGAGCCCAAGCCAGAGATCGAGAAATTTGCGAATCAGACAGTATGGCTGCCTGACACTTTGTTGGACTTGGAATAGCAGGTGCCCTCAACAAGTGCACTACCCGCCACCACACCTCAAGTCCTCAAGGAGAAGAGACCCCGACAGGAGTCATCCCCTCCTCTAACAGAGGTGTCATCAGAGGAATTCCAAATTCACTCCAAGAAGACAAAGAAAGTCTCAATGCCCGACACAATAGTAGAAACTACCACAGTGACTACCATAGTGGCCACCACTGGGGGCAAGCAATTCACTTTACCATTAGGCTCTAGTCAGCTTAAGGAGGTAACAAAAGCATTAAAATCCACAGATTCTCCATAGATACTCCGCCAAGCAAGACCGGGCCCAAGTTGGGCATTTTTGAAAAATATGACTTGATCAAGAAGAAGAACTAGATGCTCACTAGCAACACTTATGCACAGTTCCAGAAGCATTCATCCACAGCCCAACATAGACTTCTTTCAGCATTTGATACAGAAAAGGGTAGGATTCATATGGTGTTCCTCCAAGCACAAGTGCTTGATCCTAAGGTGATATCCGATTACAAGAGGGCCACGTTTGAGTTTCAAGCAAAGGATGTGCATCCAGAAGATCAGATGGATCTGCACAAGCAAACGGGGGAGATGATTTTCCACACTTTGGCCCATGCTTCAACTTCTGCATCAAAGTTTCAGATAGCTTTGAACAATGCCCAGACCCAACTTAAGTTGGAAAAATTATCTTCTTTTGCAAAAGACAACAGGATAAAGATGTTGGAGGAACTGGTCCTCAAGATTGGCTACAACCCAGCGAACGTCAAGGCTGCCGAAGAGATGATTAAAAAGAAAAATGTTGACATTGCCTCATTGAGAATACAGCTAAAGATCCTTCCAACAGAGGACCCACAGGAAAAGGAAATAGCTGGAAAGGAAGGTGAAAAGGATGAGATGATGAAATTACTCCTCGAGCATAATGCTCAGTTAAAAGAGATGGAGGCAGAGATGGAGAGACTGCTCAAGGAGAAAGAGAAGGCAAATATAATGGAAGGATTTCCATTGAGTGTTATCACAATTACAGGATTGAGCACAACAACAGTGACAGTCATTCCATCTACAACAACAGTGCCCCTACCAGAAGGAGCAACATACCTAGCCAAGTCTATGGAGAGAATGAACCTGCAAGAGTCAGAGATCAGTAGGCTTAAGAAAGAAGTGGAGAATCTCCAAGAGCTAAAGACTTCTTTCCAGACAAGTCTGTCCAAAGAGAAACAGGTGAATGAGCAAATCAGGAAGGAGTTACAGCACCTCCAGAAACAAACAATGGTAGGAAAGACTTTGTTTGAGGTCAAAGAGATCGTGTGGACTGATATTTCCAAGTCCATAATTGAAATCTGACCAATGGTTCAAATCATGTTTGAACAAAATGAATTGCTTGAGAGGAGCAAACAGGCCGTGGAAAAAATCAGAACGGAGCTGGGAGACATGCCAGCATAAGCTAATGAAATCATAAGGTTCCTGAATTCCAAGACCAGGGAGGAACTTGAAGAATTAAAAATTGAGGACAGGACAAAAACTATACTCGAAGTCAAAAGGGTCTTGAAAAAAAGAGGTCTCATGCTTCAACTAGAAGAGAAGATTCAAGTCATGGATCAAGGGGTGCAGAAATTTTTCAATAAGATAGATGCCTTGCAAAGGAAGGGCCTGCCTGGTCTGAAGGTCATTAATGACAAATTAATGACACTCCCTGATTATAAGAAAAGGTTGGCTGAAGTGTCTAAGGACAATTCTAACTTTGCAAGTATACAGGGAAGCATCACAGGAAAAGCATTCATGGATGCCTTGCAGTTGGATATTGGTATCTAGCATGAGATTAAGCACATATTCATCATCAAGCCCACATTTTCTAAGTACACGGACATGGATGAAGTGTATAGGAGATTTCTTAAAGTCACAGTGCCAGGTCATATGATGTGGGAAGAACTGTGTGATCTACTAGATTAGTAGATGAGTTGTCTCAATCCAGTCACCTATCCAGTCAGAAGAGGTTTCGATGGCACATCGCCAATGGCCTACCCCAGAAATTCAGCATACAGTTGTAATGAGTCATCAAAAAAGTTTTGATTAGTTAAGTTAGTTAGTCTAAAAATAGTATGAGCACGTCCTGATCAGTTATGACAGGAGCGTATGTATTTTGTATTACAAATACTTCATTTTCCGAGGTATTGAGGGTTGTTTATTCGCACACCCTATTTCTATCAAACTCTACTATTTTTTAAGAGATCGGCCATTAATAAAGAAGAGGCACTTTACTGGATTCTTGCGTATGTTCACTGGTGAAGTTGAAATTCTGAGTTAAATGTTTTTCTTTCTCTGTATTCATTTTGTTTGCTGAATCTAATCTTTATGAATAGCGTTATGTTGCAGGATTTATCTCTGATACCCTGTTTCCAATTCTAAAGAATTAAATGTTTATCTTCTAATATCTTCAATTAAGAAATTCTTAATTGCTTGTTAGTTGAAGTTATTTTCCTCATCTGTTCTTCCTTCCATCATTTTAAATTATTAAAGATCTAGTGAGTGTATTATCTCACCCTGTGAAAATTTTCTTTCGTGTTTCTGGTTGTATCTCAGATCTGATTAAACATAGACCCCATAGCCCAACGGATGTGTAGTTTGTCTCAACCAACTTTAAAAACCCTTTACCACAAAACCAACAGTTCCTTTAGCTAGCCTAATATCTGAAATCAAAACAAAGCTAAATCACATAGAAAGATCCCTCTCTGAAGCTGGAAGGGCTAGATCCCAGCTTTTAAAGTGGTTGGTTAAGGTTACCTTTGTATATTTCTTCTTTTTCAACCTCTAGGAAATTTACCAAGTGCTAACATAATTGGTAACTCCACTGGGGAAGAACTAAAAATGAAAATCTCATGACTTCTTTCCCCTAAAGAAAGTTTGACTTTGAGAAGAAAGTGATGTTTAGAGGTTGATTAACCCTGTACATATTACTTCCAGTATCTTTCCTAGGACCTTTTGTTCCTCTATGACTATCCCTGCAGCAGTACAACCTAATATCGAGCCCGGACTAGCGAATCAAACTCATATTGCGTCAAACCTTTTTGACCTAATCCTCAAAACTGCCAATAACCGGGAAGAACTCGAACGTTTGTGGGCATCCATCAAACGAGACATAGCTATTCAGGAACAATTGGAAGCTAGACGACGTCAATGTAGAAACCTCCCCTAGTTTCCTTCACCATAAAATTAAATAAAAATTATATATATAAAAACCCAAAAAGAGTTTTGGCTCCTAAGAAAGTCCACACTCGATCTCATCCAGACCTAGAACCCTCTACAACGTTAGACATACCCGAGCAATTGTTAAGGCGAAAGACCTTTGTTTCCAGTTCAGTGAGTTATACTCTCCTTCACAAATCTCCTTCCTTTTCTGGAGATCCAGGTAACTCACAAAACCTTGATCTTGATCCTTTTCCGCAACGAAACTTGGTTCGAGCCCGGTCCGAAACTTTTGTGTCTAAGATCACTTTTGACCCAACTTTGGTGCAACCCCGAACCCCCGAAGTCTTGTCTCCCACGACTAAACTACAAATCACTACCTCAGCACCACCCAGTCCTTCATCATCCGCGTCTTCAGTCGCTACCTCTCCTACCACCCAGGCCGTCGTTCCACCTCCCCCGCCCATCATGGCAGCTCGATATGCCCCTTTGGTGTTGGCTACACCTCTACATGCCATGACCCAAGACTACCATACTAGACTTCCATAGTTTTATGCAACCGGAACATTAAACACACAACAACATGTGGATAAAATGAACGACTATTTAGATTTGCAAGAAGTTGATGAAGTCGACGTTCAAATGAGACTGTTCGCCTAGAGTCTGATAGGAGATGTCAAGAAATGGTTCAAAGATTTACCCACCACATCAATCCCTGACCTTGTCGTGTTCCAAAGAAGTTTTCTTGACATATGGGAGGTAAAGAAAAACCCCTCTCCAGATACTGTCAGAATACGAGAATATAAAAAGAAATCAAGGTGAAACTGTCCAAGATTATTGCACGCGTTTTAACAATTTGTATAATGCAATCCCAACTGAAATAAAACCTCCCCAGGGTTTGGAATTGATTAAATTCCCTGATGGATTCGATGCTGACATGTCCTACCAATTAAGAGAAAGAAATGCTGCCACCCTTGAAGACATGCAGAAAAGTGCTATTATTGTGGAGGCTAATTTGTTGGCAAAAAGGGCCCGTCAAAGGTCAGAGAGGAGAGTCACGATCAAAGAAGAACCTTCCACATCAACCATTGATTCCAAATTGGATACTGTGGTCAGATATTTGGAATTATTGATAGAAAGAACGAGTATTTCTGACAAAAATCCTCCAAGAGACAACACACCTGCCCCCCAAATTCGAAACCCCAATTTTAGAAGAAACCCTCCTCAAGTCAGGCAAAGGGATCAAAGGGATCCAAGAGATCAAAGAGATCAAAGGGACCAAAGAGGTCCTGATCAGCCCATCATACCTCCCTTGCAGGAAAATTATGCGGATGAAGGGGGGGGGAAGTGATCGAGGAATTGGAAGACACTCATATCAACCTCATGGGCATTCATGACAATGGGACCATTCTCCTTACTCAAGAACAGTAGGAACTTTTTCTGCTAAATCAAACAAAGGTAAGTGAGGAGGCCAAGGACACAGGACAACAGGCCTTTGAAAATGCTATTTTGGAGGGGCACGTCCAATACAATCTGCGAAGTAATTAGACAGAAGGAAATCCCTCTAGAAAGACGACCGAAATGCAGAAGGTAGCTGAGGCTGAGACAACCCTCGAGAAGACCACTGCTGAAAAGTCTTCTGAGAAAGATAAAACTGATGCTCCGATGAAGAAAAACATCACCATACTAAAAAGACAGGCACAACCCGAAGTTTCACCTGCTAATCTGCCCAGTACTTCTGAGTGGAAGAATGTGGTGGACCAACCAGAATCAACGAGTCAGACCCGAATTCTCGCACCTTTTAGCCTGGAGGCAGAATTGGCCAAAATTAAAATTCTCGTCCCACTGACTGAGTTGATAAGCAGAGGAGGTTATCATTCACAGGTACTAAAAGAGTTAGCCATTGAACCTGACATAGGCACCAAGGCCTTGTCTATTGGATCAGTGACTCATTCGGACACTGTGAACCTTGCTGATGATTGTCCCGAACTCCTTTTCGGACCTGAAGTAGATAGTCGAGACGATATCGATGAAGTATCTCCTTTTTACATCAGTTTGAACATACACGATTTGATATTGCATAACGCCATGCTGGATTCAGGTGCCTTGCATAATTTGATGCCTAAAGCAGTGATGGAAAAACTGGGATTGGAGGTTACTAGGCCATACAAAGATCTGCACTCGTTTGACTCCAGCAAAGTCAAATGTATAGGTCTGATTAAGGACCTCTACATCACCCTGGTTCAAATCCCTTCAAAAATCATGGTAATGGACGTGGTGGTTGCAGACATCCCACCAAAGTATGGTATGTTGCTGTGCTAGTCTTGGGGAGCTAAGTTGAAAGGAACCTTGCAGCTGGATATGTCTTACGCCACTATCCCAGTGTTCGCACAATAGAGGAGGTTATACAGGGAAATACTGATGAAGTATATGGTCAACAGTCAAGAGAAACCTCATTATTACCCCCTTTACTCTGCTCATTCCGATTTGGATTCGTTCATCTTGTACAATGATGGTGATACTGAAGAAACAGAAATTCAGATGACGAAAGAGATAGCTAGTCAAGACGAGGGTCCAGGAAATGGTGAGGCAGCAAAGATAAAAAATGTAATCACTGAAGACTTCCTCGCTGATTTCTAGAGTATGGATTTCAATGGAGCTGTGAGTAAATAAGGAGCAAGAGCTGGAGTCTGGTTGCATAATCATCAAAAAAGGTATTCAAAAAATCATTCCTATAAGTTAAATTTCCATTGCACAAACAAAGTTGATGAGTATGAAGCTTTAATGCTAGGACTGAAGCTGTTGAAAAAGGTGGGTGCTAAGCAAATAATGGTACGAGGTGATTCTGAATTGATTATTAAACAAATTAAAGGTGAATATGCCGCTAAACATCCACGCCTTAGAGCATACAAGAATGCTTCTCTCGATGCTTTGAAGTGTTTTAACGAGGTGGACTTGCAGGTAATGCCTAGAGGACAAAATATTCGGGCTGACGGATTAGCTAGGTCGGTTGCTTCCTGCAAGATCCCTTTTCGAAAAAATCGCCCATACACGGTTGAAGTGAAGTGCAGACCGACAGTGCCTGATAATATCAGGTATTGGCAAGTGTTTGGAAATGACGATCAGATAGAGGACTTTCTGCAATGCAAGAACGATTGTGAATGTACAAACATAGATGTAGAAAATGAAAATGTAAATAATTCTGAGTTTGAAATAGATAGTGTTAATACTGTAAATACAGTAGATATAGAGGATTCAGTAGATTCAGGAGAGTTAGGAGATGACAAACTGGAGGCCGAAGTATTGCAATTGAAAAGCAATGTTTTACCTAGAGGTCTCGTTCCTTTAGAATATCTATTTGACAATGACGATGTAGCTAAGAAGCCCAAAATAGAAGCCCATGGGCAAGAGGTAGAAGACTGCAATATAGGAACTGAATAGAAACCTAAGATGGTTAAACTGTCCAAATCTTTACCCCCAGAACAAAAGCTTAAGTACATTGAGTTATTCAAAGAATATTCTGACGTTTTTGCCTGGAGCTATGAAGATTTGAAAGCCTATAACACCAGCATTATACAACACAGGATTCCCATAAAGAAGGACTAGAAACCATTTAGGCAGAAACTTAGGAGGATAAATCCCAAGTTGCTCCCCTTGATAGAAAAAGAGATTAAGAAAATGTATGATGCCAAGATAATAGTCCCACTCCGTTTCTCTAAGTGGATTTCTAATTTAGTCCCTACTCGCAAGAAAACTGGGGAAATCTGACTCTATATAGATTTCTGGAATCTGAACAAATCATCCTTGAAGGATAACTACCCCTTGCCTAAAATGGATCACCTCCTACAAAGAGTGGTCGGGTCTTGTTGAATTTCTCTGTTAGATGGTTTCCCAGGCTACAACCAGGTCCTAGTTCACCCAGACGATCAGGAAAAAACCACTTTCACCACTCCATGGGGCACTTTCATGTATGTGAAGATGCCTTTTGGTCTAATGAATGCCAGATCTACCTTCCATAGGGCGATGGATATCTCCTTCGTTGAAGAGTTAGGTAAATTTATCATCGTTTATTTTGATGATGTGACTGTATTCTCCCAATCTGACGATGAACACCTGCGGCACCTTAAACGAGTTTTCGAAAAGTGCAGAAGGTTCAGGATTTCTTTAAATCCCAAGAAATGTCTTTTTGGGTTAGAAGAAGGCAAACTGCTAGGACACATCATCTCTAAGGAGGGAATCAGAATTGACCCCAGCAGAATAGAGGCCATCCTAAAGTTAGAACACCCGAGGAATCTAAAAGAACTACAATCTTTTATAGGGAAAATTAGCTTTCTTTGAAGATTCATTCCTAAACTAGCCGAAATCCTCCAAAACACTACCAACATGCCAAAAAAGGACGCAAAATTAAAATGGGACTCTGAATCTAGGAAATCCTTCAAACAGTTTAAACGCGCACTCACAGAAGCCCCAGTTTTGATTAGTCCCGATTTCACCAAAGATTTCTACCTTTTTTCCTTCACCTCTGAACATACTATAGCAACTGTATTACTGTAGAAGAATAGTGAAGGCTATGAACAGCCCATAGCTTTCTTCAGAAAATCCCTAAGAGATGTTGCACTGAACTATAATATTATGGAGAAACAGGCTTTTGCTTTGGTGAAGGCCATAAAGGACTTCAAGGTCTATATTCTTCATTCACACGTCATAGCATATGTTCCAAACACGGTAGTGAAATACATCTTGACACAAGACAACCCTGATGGGAGAAGGGGAAAATGGATTGCAGTAATTCTGGAATACGACATACAAATTAAGCCCACAAAATTGATCAAAGGCCAAGGCCTTGCCAAATTGATCTCTGAATCTAACTTTCAGGCTCTTGACACAAATTTTCTAGATGTGGCATATGAACAGGGTGAGATGGCGACTCCAAACGTTAAAGAGGTTTTTCTAAACTCTCCATGGTATGCAGACCTTATTTTTGTTTTACAAAATTTGCAAGCTCCCCCTGGTTTAACTAAAACTAAAGCTAGATTTTTAAAGTTGAAGGCATTCAAGTTCTATATTCTAGAAGGAAGTTTATACTAGAAAGACCCTGCAGGTATTCTTCTAAATTGTTTACTGAAAGATGAAGCTGATAAAGTGTTGTAGGAGTTCCATGCAGGTGAATGTGGTGGCCATTTGAACTGGAAGGTTACAGCCAACAAAATACTCATAGTTGGATTTTACTGTCCCACCCTATTTGTAGACGTACATCAGAAAGTAACAGCCTGTCACCAGTGTCAGCTGTTTGAGGGTAAAAGGAAACTCCTTCCTCTACCTCTTAAACCAATTTCAGTGGAGGATCCTTTCCAGCAATGTGGACTCGATTTCATTGGAGAAATACACCCACCATCTTCAGGCCAACATAGGTGGATCCTGACTGCCACCGATTATTTTACCAAATGGATCGAGGCTGTACCAAGAAGGCAAGCCACTGACTCCGTTATTATTAAATTTCTTGAAAATAATATTTTGTCTCATTTTGGTTGTCCTAGAAAGATCATTACTGACAATGCAGTTGCCTTTCGGTCGAAGAAACTCATTGACTTTTGCAGTCGTTACCACATTGGCGTGGGGAATTCCACAACCTACTAACCTCAGGGGAATGGGTTGGTAGAATCCTCAAACAAGACTTTAGTCAATATCATCAAGAAAACATTGCAGGAGATTAAAAAATCATCGCATGATAAGCTGGTATTTGCTTTATGGGCAGATAGATTGACCACCAAAAGGTCAATCGGTATGTCACCATACCAGCTGGTCTACGGTATTGAAGCTGTTTTCCCAACTTCTTTGGGAGTCCATGTCATGAATATACTTCAAGAATTGCAAGCTGATCCAAATGACTCCAAGAGACGAATCAATCAGATGATTCATTTGCAGCAGACTAGAGAGGATGTTTTCAATAAAACACAGGTCATCCAAGAGAACATTAAGAAGATCTTTGAAAAATGAACCAAGGAGGATGATTTTGAGCTGGGAGACCTAGTGTTGAGATGGGATGCTAGGAACGAGGACAAGGGAAAGCATGGGAAATTTGATCATCTGTGGACAGGGCCCTACATGATCCAAACTTTCAGAGGAAACAATGCCTTTCTGCTAAACAATGCCGATGGGTCAGATCTGCCAGGAGCACCTGTGAATGGAAGAATGCTGAAACATTATGTCCCACCTCAGTAAGAGAATTGAAGGACTCACTCTCCATTGTACATACCCGTTTTAATTTTCATTCTTTACTTGCATTCTCTTGAGTGAAGGACAACGGTCAGTTTGTTGAAGCCCGAAGAGAAGGCCCTAAGCTGTTGATCAATGTTTTTCGAAGTTTTCCTGAGAAATATACCAACTAAGGCTACTAGACGGATATTCTCGGAATGACAGGAAACTGGATTCTTGGCACTTAACAGGGCAAGCACCATCCCCAGGTGGAGACGTTGTTATCACCCCATAAATTATGGGAATCAACTTATGACTTGGATATTTTGGATATTATCTGTATCTAGTGTTCCTATTGGAAATTGATATTTCATTTTGAAAAAAGAAAAAGAAAAGAAAAAGAGGGAAAAAAAAGAATTGAAACAAAAATCCCCATGCAATAATAGTGACTTGGCCATACCTTTCAAGCATGACCAAGTTATTTTAAATTTTCAATGTTGATAGGATAGTGAATACATCTGACCAGACCATCTAATCCTGGTCAGATAGCCCCTAGGTTAGAACTAGTGAATACATCTGACCAGAATGTCTAATCCTGGTCAGATAGCCCCTAGATTAGAACTGATGAATACATCTAACCAGACTATCTAATCCTGGTCAGATATCCCTTTGGAGGAATAATACTTTAACCCAACAGTTTAATCTGGGTTATTCGTCTTGTGAAAGTAGGTTAGAATGTAGATTAACTGCTTGGCCTGCCTTGCCCAAATAAAACCAGATTGATAAAGATATTACCCTATGACCCCAATGCCTAAGTATAGTTGAAATGATGTCCCCTTGGTGGTGTATGTGAGAAAAATCGAAGAAAAAACCCATGAGAAAGCACTAATCCTAAGTTTTCCTACACCTGACATTTTCCGCTCCTGACCTATCCTTCATTCACCTTCCAATGGTCCAGATCACGATGATTAGATCAACGGCTCACAGAGAATCCCGGACCCCCCCTAGTGTTCTGCCTTTAACGGAAGGGGGGGGAGGGGGTCCGGAATCGGTGATAATGTTTACGCAGATTTGGATGGTCCAGAATGTAGCGCATGAATCAACGGATCACATTGGATTCTGGACCCCCCCATCTGTTCTTCCTTTAACAGAGGGGGGGTGGTCCGGAATTGGTAATAACTCAGGCGCATATCTGGACGGCTTGAAAATGAGCGCTCAGATCGACGGTTCACATTGAATTCTGGACCCCCCCCTCTGTTCTGCCTTTAATGGAGGGGGGGCAGTTCGGAATGGGTATTAGAGAACGCGCTAAGATCTGCGGTCAGGAAATCAGCGTGCTGATCAACGGATCACAATGGATTCCGGACCCCCCTTGACGTTCTTCTTTTAACCATAAGGGGGGGTCCGGAATAGATATTTTCCCTTCGGTGGGCCCATGGTATTACGTGGCATCGTTTTATTGGTTTTCAAGTCCCATCCTTCACATGCTCTCTGACAGCCCGCCACTCATGAACATCACCCTCAACTAAGTCCACCTGTCCCACTTGCTCTCGGGTCTGAGTCCCATCCCATAACTGCTGTCAGTCCCTGCTGTCAGGCCTTACCCTTTCCATTCATGACCAGCCCACTTCGGTGACTTTTACCTCCAATCACCTGCCTCCACGTCACTCCTCAGTATGCTTTGGCCACTTTCACTTGCCACTTCATCCCTAGTGGCTCGTTGTCCCTTAATAACTGGATGACATACCCATTGTCACGCTGACCGTTTTCCCGCATCCAACCGACCCATTTTTGAATAAAAAAACCATTTCCCTTTGTATTCGTTATTCATCCATCGTGCCAGAAACCTTCTATCCCTCCATTTCTCTTGCATCGCTTTCACCTACAGTCAATCGACCCCACTAACGCATTGTTTATAGCAGGTACAGTTGCCAAAATGGTGTCTAAGACAAAGCAAGTTGGAGAGGAAGAGAATCCTTTCCTTCCTCCTCTGGTCGATTTGGAGAGAATTCCCCTGGTCGATAAAAATTGCTTGATAGCCGATATTATATGCAGTTTCGACTTCTCTGATCTCCAGTCGTGGCTCCGGGAGGTTTTCCTGGACTAGAGCGATGAAATTGGACTCTGGGATTCCAATTTTCCACTGTATCTCTTCCCCCAGATTCATAATTTAATCGAGTTTTACCTCCAATACCAGGCCCACTATGTCCCTGACCAGAAAGCCATCCTTTCTTCATCTGGAGACATTATTTTCTTCATCACCCCTGAAGATATCAACCATATGTTACAAATT
The DNA here is from genome assembly GCA_000966675.3 of Picea glauca. NCBI lineage: Eukaryota > Viridiplantae > Streptophyta > Pinopsida > Pinales > Pinaceae > Picea > Picea glauca. The sequence goes on from JZKD02S1961976.1 coordinate 1,119,072, forward strand.
ACCCGAGCAGAATCTGCGTCCCCCTTTAATTTAGAAATCCTCACCGAGATTTACGAGAAAATGACGTTCCCACAGAGAGCTCAAATTTTCGAGCTTTTTCTTCCCACTTCCGCTCCGCTCCCATCCACCAATCCCCGGTATCCTTCTTCCATATTTTCCACCAGAGGAAATCAAATTATTTCTTCTCTGTGTGCCCTGCTTGGATATTATTCTGATCAGTGGGTAGATGAGCCCATCCTGGGTTTTCTGTCCATCTTCTCAAATGACAAACAACCAACCACACAGTTCGACTATAGTACATTCTTGGCCAATAATATCCATGAGCAGTTCATCAATTTTTCCACAGAGGGCATGTTTAGGTACTCATCCATCCTGGCCTACATGTTTGTCTATTTCCAAGCTGACAGGTTCAATTTCTCCATGCAGAAGATGGACGTCGACGGGAAGCCCCAGCCAGTCACAGCGTGGACTTCTCTCCTGAAATATAATTCTGTCGAATACGATTTCACAGCATTCATTGACTAGTTTTACCACCCTGTGATGAGTATGTTGCACGGCATGCCTGAGCCATGAATAAATGATGAAGTCCAGAGAATCTTGCATCTCTCGGACAACGTTCAGATAGGAGACTGGTATTTATGCCAGAATCACATAGAAATCAGATTCTTTGGATGCGAATTGGCGCCTTATAAACTGCCTCGATATGTACCCGTAAGGATTTTTGCATTAGAATATATAAGGCAGATTATGGATTTTGATTATATACATTTTGTTTCCCTTAAGAAAAAGAAACAATTGAGAATCAAGGGACAAATTGGTCCTTTCATCTGCAATAACCGAGGTGCAGGGGAAGAAGCAGATCGAATTTTGAAGGAGATGAAATTCTCTATGAGTTTCATCTTGCACTATGATATGCATGGGATCATTTCAGACATGAGGGTGAAAATAAAAAATGACCCGTATGCTCACGAACCCAAGCCAGAGATCGAGAAATTTGTGAATCAGACAGTATGGTTGCCTGACACTTTGCTGGACTTGGAACATCAACTGCCCTCAACAAGTGCACTACCCGCTACCACACCTCAGGTCCTCAAGGAGAAGAGACCCCGACAAGAGTCATCCCCTCCTGTAATAGAGGTGTCATCAAATGAATTCCAAATTCACTCCAAGAAGCCGAAGACAGTCTCAATGCCCGACACAACAGTAGAAACTACCACAGTGACTACACAGTGGCCACCACTGGGGCCAAGAAATTCACTTTACCTTTCGGCTCTAGTCAGCTTAAGGAGGTAAAAAAAGCATTAAAATCCACAAATTCTCCCTTAGATACTCCGCCAAGCAAGACTGGGCCCAAGTTGGGCATTTTTTAAAAATATGACTTGATCAAGAAGAAGAACCAGACGCTCACTAGCAGCAGTTATGCACAGTTCCAGAAGCAGTCATCCACAGCCCAGCATAGACTTCTTTCGACATTTGATACAGAAAAGGGTAGGATGCATATGGCATTCCTCCAAGCACAAGTGCCTAATCCCAAGGTGATATCTGATTACAAGAGGGCCACATTTGAGTTTCAAGCAAAGGATGTGCATCTGGCAGATCAGATGGATCTGCACAAGCAAACGGGGGAGATGATTTTCCACACTTTGGCCCATGCTTCAACTTCTGCATCAAAGTTTCGGATAGCTTTGAACAATGCCCAGACCCAACTTAAGTTGGAAAAATTATATTCTTTCGCAAAAGACAACAGGATAAAGACGTTGGAGGAGCTGGTCCTCAAGATCGGCTACGACCCGGTGAACGTCAAGGATGCCAAAGAGATGATTAAAAAGAAAAATGCTGACATCGCCTCATTGAGAAAGCAACTAAAGCAACCTCCAAAAGAGGACCCACAGGCAAAGGAAATAGCTGAAAAGGAAGGTGAAAAGGATGAGATGCTGAAATTACTCCTCAAGAAGAATGCTCAGTTAAAAGAGATGGAGGCAGAGATGGAGAGACTGCTCAAGGAGAGAGAAGGCAAAGCCAATAGAAGGCTTTCCATTGAGTGTTATCCCAATTGCAGGATTGAGCACAACAACAGTGACAGTCATTCCATCTGCAACAGCAGTGCCCCTACCAGAAGGAGCAACAGACCTGGCCAAGTCTATGAAGAGAATGAACCTGCAAGAGTCAGAGATCAGCAGGCTTAAGAAAGAAGTGGAGAATCTCCAAGAGCTAAATATTTCTTTCCAGACAAGTCTGTCCAAAGAGAAACAGGTGAATGAGAAAATCAGGAAGGAGTTACAGTAGCTCCAGAAACAGACAATGGTAGGAAAGACTTTGGCTGAGGTCAAAGAGATCATGTGGACTGATATTTCCAGGTCCATAAATGAAATCTGGCCAATGGTTCAAATCATGTTTGAACAAAATAAATTGCTCGAGAGGAGAAAACAGGCCGTGGAAAAAATCAGAACAGAGCTGGGAGACATGCCAGCACAAGCTAATGAAATCATAAGGTTTCTGAATTCCAAGACCAGGGAGGAACTTGAAGAATTAAAAATTGAGGACAGGACAAAAACTATACTCGAATTCAAAAGGGTCCTAACCAAAAGAGGTCTCATGCTTCAGCTAGAAGAGAAGTTTCAAGTCATGGATCAAGGGGTGCATAAATTTTTCAATAAGATAGATGCTCTGCAAAGGAAGGGCCTCCCTGGTCTGAAGGTCATTAATGACAAATTAATGACACTCCCTGATTATAAGAAAAGGTTGGATGAAGTGTCTAAGGACAATTCTAAGTTTGCAGGTATATAGGGAAGCATCACAGGAAAAGAATTCATGGATGCCTTGCAGTTGGATATTAGTATCCAACACGAGATTAAGCACATATTCGTCATCAAGCCCACATTTGCTAAGTACACGGACATGGATGAAGTGTATAGGAGATTGCTTAAAGTCACAGTGCCAGGTCATATGAGATGGGAAGAACTGTCTGATCTACTAGATTAGCAGATGAGTTGTCTCAATACAGTCACCTGTCCAGTCAGAAGAGGTTGCGATGGCACCTCACCAATGGCCTACCCCAGAAATTCAGCATACAGTTGTAATGAGTCATCAAAACAGTTTTGATTAGTTAAGTTAGTTAGTCTAAAAATAGTATGAGCACGTCCTGATCAGTTATGATAGGAGCGTATGTATTTTGTATTACAAATACTTCATTTTTCGAGGTATTGAGGGTTGTTGATTCACACACCCTATTGCTATCAAATTGTACTATTTTTTAAAAGATCGGCCATTACTAAAGAAGAGGCACTTTACAGGATTCTTGCGTATGTTCACTGGTGAAGTTGAAATTTTGAGTTAAATGTTTTTCTTTCTCTGTATTCATTTTGTTTGCTGAATCTAATCTTTATGAATAGCGTTATGTTGCAGGATTTATCTCTGATACCCTGTTTCCGATTCTAAAGATTTAAATGTTTATCTTCTAATATCTTCAATTAAGAAATTCTTAACTGCTTGTTAGTTGAAGTTATTTTCCTCATCTGTTCTTCCTTCCATCATTTTAAATTATTAAAGATCCAGTGAGTATATTATCTCGCCCTATGAAGATTTTCTTTCGTGTTTCTGGTTGTATCTCAGATCTGATTAAACACAAACCCCATAGCCCAACGGATGTGTAGTTTGTCTCAACCAACTTTAAAAACCCTTTACCACAAAACCAACAGTTCCTTTAGCTAGCCTAATATCTGAAATCAAAACAAAGCTAAGTCACATAGAGAGATCCCTCTCTGAAGCTAGAAGGGCTAGATCCCAGCTTTTAAAGCGGTTGGTTAAGGTTACCTTTGTAGATTTCTTCTTTTTCAACCTCTAGGAAATTTACCAAGTGCTAACATACCTTTTGTAGAATAGAAGGACATCATAAGAATGATTTCCCAAAATTTGTGCAGGACTTGGGAGAAGGAATGCCAAATCCTTTACCCACAGGACAACCATGGTGTGAAATATGTAGAAAATATGGACATGATCCATATCATTGTCCCATGATGCAAAATAACCAAACAAAGAGTACATTATGCAATTTTTGCAAGTGCTTACAGGCTTATATGGGTTAGCTAAGCAAGAAAACAGTAAAGGAAAGGGTTAGAAGAATAAACATAAAAGACTAAGCTAAGAGTTAAACTAGGAAAAGAGAAAACAACTAAACTATTGTGCATAAGGACATAAGAACAAGAAACAAACAAGACTCATGTCACCAATGGAAAGGATTGTATTAGTGAAAAGAAAAAACCAAAGAGAAAGGGGACTTTGGGTCCCTTCTTCCTCCAAGGGAGGGCTCTTGGACCCTCAAGATTGAGCTCTTATTACAACTTGGAAACTTGAAAGAAATGGTGAAAGAATCCCAAGATAACCCACTCAAAAGGTGATGTGGATTGCCCAAATGGAATGGTGCTAGTATGCTCTTGATAAGAAAAGAGGTTTCCCCAAGAGAATAGCAGTAGCATAACCTTGCAAATGAATTCCTTAAAAATGTAGTGCACCCATGGCCTTGCTTTATAGCACCACTTTGAGCTATTGTGCAAACAACTTTTAGTGTGAAAAGGGATTGTTTAGGGCACCTTTAGGTCTTTGACTAGCCACCCAACCGGATCCAACTGAGATTTGGATGTCAAATTGACTTGGAAGATGAACCAGAAGTGGGTGGGAGGTTGAACAACATCATAAATGCGGTGTTCTCAGGTGTGCGCGGCTTTTAGTGTCCACAGTCACGCATCGTGTGCATGTGTTCTATTCCTGCATTTCATGATGGTGCATGTGCATGTGTGCCCAGTGTAATCATAGTGCATCTTTATTTTATAACTGGTTGTATAGTTTTGGACCTTTTGGAAATGTTATTTTGGTAATTTTGGTCCATGGGTGGACTCATAGCTGTTTGAAGATGTTGGATTCTTGTAACCATTTGTGGATGAAATTTCAGTGATAAAAGATGCCCCCAGATGGATGAGGTTAGGAGCATATAGATAGCCAAAATTCATCAATGTTTCTTCTACTGAGAGTACCTTTGTAAGAAAGAGTGATAGTGAGAGTATCAAGATTGACCCATTGGAAGGAGAAGGGAACCTATAGGACCTATTATAACCCTATAATTCATAGGATCATCTGTTGACTGGAAATTTTTCACTCTGGGTGTATAGGTTTGCAAATAATATTTCATCTTTGCAAATTATTTTCAAGGAAAAGAAAATAAAATTCATGGTCATTGACGCTGAGTGGTTTTTCCTAACCCCATGGTGATAAAAGAAAGGGAAGCAGTGCACCAAACCCTCAAAAAGGTCATTAAGCCTAAGTTTTTCCTCACATACTGCATTTGCGCCTAGAGAATAAAGAACGTGCTTAGATCGACGATCAATCTAATGATGCATAGATCAACAACTGACAGTGGATTCTGGACCCCCTTGACTCTTCTGTTTTTAATAGTGGGGGGGGGGTTCGGAATGAGGCGGGTTTTTCCGGTGGGTCCTATCCCAAACATGTCATCCATCCATTGCACCAGGCCTCCTCCACTCCATGCTACATCCCTCATCCACACTGCGCATGTCAGTCCCTCACCCTTCATTCCTTCACCCCTTCACCAATCTTACCCCTCCATGAGTAAACATACTTAAGATAAAAACATTAGGTTAATAGTTATGATTAAAACTGTTAATAATAAATTAATTATTAATTAATTAATAATTGAGTTAGTGTGTTAGTAATTAATCAATTGTTAATTAATTAAATTAATAATTAGGCTAGAGTTTGTTTAATTAAAATATAATAAAAAACAAATTAAGAGAAAAAATAAAACATATAAAATACATAAAATTTTAAAAATATAATAAACAAAATAAAAAACATATTAAAACAAAACCAAATATAAACAAAACATAACAAAACAAATTTAAAAGACAAACAAAAAAAACAATAAATAAAGAAAACAATAAATAAAATAAAATAAAACTAAAACAAACATATAAAATAATAAAACTAAAACTAAAATGAAATAAAAATTAAAAACTTAAAAACTACCCTAAGTCCTACCCCCCATGCATACCTTCACACATCACATCAAAACAAATCAACGGATAAAGAATT
>JZKD02S1961976.1:1159371-1191446 GCA_000966675.3 Picea glauca
ACTCTGCAGTTATTGGATAATAATGCTTCATTGATATAGCACTTGGATTATATGGTTAAAAGGGATTAAATTGCTCTATTACTGATTCACCCCCCCTCTCAGTAATCCAATAGCTATGGGAGTGCAGTCAAAATGAAACTGTGAGGAAGTTCCCTAGGAGTTCTTTTCGTAGGATAGAAAAATGAGGAGAAGGAGTATGTGGCTGATTCACGACATGATGTCAGACTATCGGGATTCCCATCCCTAAAGGTTGAAAACATCATGAGTGTCAAAGTGCCAAGGGGGGCTATGAATGGGACAAATCATGTGGGGTAGAGTGCTACCGAGTAATAGTACCCAAAATGCAGTGGAGGTGACAGTACTGTAGAGTCGGATATAGGGACCCTAAAGGAAAATTTCAGAGGGTGTGACTGGAGATACAATTCGGATTCAGAGGGAATGATTACATGACAGTGTCAATTATATACTTGAAGGGGTCATGCTAGTGTGTGATGACCAAGTACCTGCACACATGACAAACAAATACTTGACGTGAACAATATCTGAAGATAATCGAACATATAACCGTTTATTTGATAATTTTGAACATGAGCATGCATACCTGAACAGGGTATGGAAAAATGTCTCCCCGGGGGCTAAGGATGAAAAATGGCCTGAGGACTGTCTTGATGTAGATGATGAGGTGTTGATCTCATGGCTAAAGATGGATCGAAAAATGGGCGCTCGGAGCTCCCATAATTGAGTCTGGAAGTTTGGAAAAATGGACTATATATAACTGTAGGGTGCACATTTCCACCTCATTTGTACTTGCTTCTATAGTTTTGAGAGAGGAGATTGCAGAGAAGATTCAGAGATTCCAGGAGTTTGAGGAAGCTTATCCGAGAGGTGCTATAGACAGCTTAGTGGTCTCATACTCCTATACAATAGTTAGGTGTCAATTTTTGGGTAGGATCGTACAGATGGTTGTACGGTGAATTTTTAGGGCTGTGGCCCCCCAAGTGCATGGGCAATCGATGGTGATCCATGCACGAATGCATGGTTGTAATGGAAATAGATGCACAGGGGGGCACACTATTTGGGAAAACAGGCGCGCATGGGGTGTGCGCCTATATGAAACACAGTCGTGCATATGTGCGCGACTATGTTGCTGACAGTTGTGCATGAGTGCGCAACTGTGTAGTGAACAAGCATGCACCGAATGCGTGCCTATGGGCTTAAAAGGTGTGCATACATGCATGCCTATGGAGTAAATAGGTGTGCATGTGTGTGTTCCTGTGGGGAAAACAACCATGCCTTTGAGGCAAAGATGAGGGTGAGAAAGATTATGTCCCTCTCTCATTTTATTTTTTTGGGGGGGATATTTGGTGTTTTTGTGATGGTTGATCGAGTACTGTATATGTGGATGAAGGTGATCATTGGGGATGATAACAATCCATTGGAGAGAGAGGGATTGGGCCTGACTAAGGGAGGCTGTGAGGGATGAGGAGCCGATGGTTCGTGGTGCTTTGGCAGCCTGTGGGATGTTGACGTTTTTTGAGTGCCCATTGTTGAGGGAACATGAGTATTTGTTGCAGTTCCTTATCTCAATGTGGAGTTCAGAGTAGTAGTTTTTTATTGTGCATGGAGATCACTTGGCATTCTCTACTAAGGAGGATGTCTATTTTCTGACTGGGCTCCCTTTTCGAGGAACCCTACTACCGGCCGAACCGGTGGTAGTTGGAGAGTGATAGTTGGCTACCATTGCCCGGACATATTGTTTGGGAGAGGATTTTATGTCTAGATCTATGGTGAGGATTAGGGCGATGGATGCCCTAGTACATTGTTGCATGGTAGCGATGGTTGTGAGAGTGTATGGGTTGCTTGCAACTCAATGTATCAGTGGTGGCTAGCTAAGGATCATGCAGTGGGCATTAGGGGGTGAGCATTTCGCCTGGGGCTTGATGTTGCACGCCAAGATGGTGGGACAACTCACCAGGTCTTGAGCAGCCAACTTAGGGGATTTTTCCTTTGGATCGATCCTGGTGGCTTGGTTTCTAGAGAGGGTGCCGATGTTGCACTCGAGAGTGTTGTTAGACTTGCCAGGAGTGCAAGAGCCATGACTGTGGTGGTGGTCAATGATTTTGGTTCTTCATGGGGGTGGGGAGGGTGGCCACTACTTCATGGCCAAGGCTGCACAGGTGTGGCGTCAGATGCCACATATCATATTGCAATTTCCATATATTGGGATAGATTTTCGTGATGATCCTGAGATGATATTACCTCTGGGAGAGGTATTCAATCACCGAGGTATGATGTGTTGTTTACTGGTTTTGTTGATTTGTTTGTTAGATAATATAGCATATAGTTGATATTTGTATGGATTTTGATGCTATCATGTGTTTGTTTGTGTAGATGTGGGATTGCGTGGATGAGAGGTCAAGTTGAACCGAGAGCCAGCCCGCCAAGGGCCTATGAGACCATCGTGGGGAGAGTTGCGAGTAGGGGAGAGGTGACATTGAGAGGATGTTGGGGCGAGGCTCAGTGATGATGATAGAGCATCCCAGAGGCTCTATTATTATGACCTCGAGGTAGGTCCATCACATGCTCCTCCGGCCAAGGCCAGGGGAGAGTTTGATGATTTCCGCCGTCGACTAGAGGCGATTCTACAAGGAGTGCCTGAGAGGATGTGGGTGTGGATCTAGAATGAAGGGATCCTAGAGCTGTGTATTGGGTTTTCGGTAGAGTTGTGGACCTTGATTCATAGAGAAGTTGTAGCCAGAGCTGTGATGACTCGATGGTTTCCTCCAAGACCTAGGGGACCTGGAGCTCGTCGGGTGCCTCCACCAGAGGGAGGACCTGATGTTGGAGCACTAGAGGCGCCTTGAGGGATGCTAGATACATAGTTGTGTATCTAATATAGGCTGGTGAGCCCATTTTGTATAGTTGTGACATCCATTTTTGTATTGGTAGGAATGAGGTGATTCACCTGCCTATGGGTGATGTACTATTTTTGTAAACACTTTATGACATGTGGACCGATATATATATATATTGGATCTTTGTGTACATGTGTGATGTGTTTATTTTTTATGATTCTGGTTTTTGATGTAGTGGATGATGTCTAATATATATGCTATGACAAACCTCTAATGGTTTATGTGTATGTGAAAATGTCTTGATGTGATATATGCCAGTCTAGTACGATGTTAGCCATGTTATCTACTATTTGATTGAATTGTCTTGGGATATGTGTAAATGTAATGGAATCAAAATGTCGAGATAAAAGTCTAACCTACAGGTATTTGCTAAAGAGGTAAGGATCACGGATGTGGTATACATTATTGAGCTGGAGGATGACAAGTTGGGAATCTAATAAGATGCAAAGGTGACAAATATGGCGATGATTGGCCTCAATGAGGAGACCAATGATGACGGTGTACTCTGCTTGATTGTTGGTTCTTGAGCCTAAACATATGTTGTTGGTGTGGAGCAGGTCATGTGAAGGTGAATAGAGGGCCCAAGCAGTTGAAGTGAGATTATGTGTCCAACGGCTAGCTTCGTCGGTGTAACCGATGTGGTAGGCCAATGGAGGTGGAATTTGTCAATAACACGAGTGATAGATTAGATGGGAGGTATGGATAAAAGAAGACTAAAAACTCTACAAAAGACATACAAAAATGAAAGAGCCTAGTGTAGTATATCTATGCTCAGGCGTAAAATTTCTTTAAGTACAACCCGTTGATGGGTTCCTTGAGAGGATGGCCTTTAGGGGAGGCCAGGATGTATGCGCCTTTAGTGAGGCAATGTTGGATAATGTATGGTCCATGCCATAGGGACTCAAATTTTCCATGGCCAAGGGTATCATGAGCAATATCGTAAGTAAGGAAAAGGTCTCCTTCGTTAAATGAGATAATGTTGACATGGAGATCAAAGGTGGCCTTTGATCATTTTTTGGCTGCTTCATTGTTCTGTAATGAAGATCGACGATCTTCATCCAGGGATTCTAAGTTCAGCAAATTCTACTCTATTGGGGATGTGTCGGGTAAAATCTCAATAGTGGTGCGTAAGGTGGGAATTTCACACTCGATGGGAAGAGTGGCCTCAACCCCATGGACCAAATGAAAAGGTGTGAAACTAGTGGCAGTTTTGACTGTTGTGCGATAAGCCCAGAGCACGAAAAATAATGTATGATGCCAATTGGATTTATGTTTGTTAACCATGCATTGCAACATGGTTTTTAAGACCTTGTTAACTGCTTCGACCTGTCCATTCGACTGAGGGTAGTATGGTGAGGCAAACTCATGGGAGAAGCCTAACTGGGATGAGAGTTCCATGAAAATCTCATTCTCGAAATGTTTCTTGTGATCGGAGACTACTTGGAGTGGTACGCCAAAGTGGGATATGACATGGTTAAAGAAAAAACACGTTGTTGTGTCAGCGGTGTTGTTGAAGGTAGGCATGGCTTCAGCCCACTTGGTAAATTAATCAACTCCAATGACTATGTATTTGTGTTTGTTGCTAGATGTAGGGTTGCAAATCATGAAGTCGATGCCCCATTTACAGAAGGGACCAATGGTGATGACTGGGTGTAGAAGAGCAGGTGGTGCACATGCTTTGTTAGCATAAAGATGGAATTTATCACATCATTTCATGGCATGGATGTAGACGTGAAATAATGTAGGCCAAACGAAATCTACATAGATGATTTTCTGAGCGGTGGATAGTCTTGAGAGATGGCCTCCACAAGCGCCACTGTGGCAATCATTCAAGACTCTATCGGCCTCGTCAATAGTTAAGCATCGACGGAGTATGGTGTCGACTCCTCACCAATATAAGACGTCCCCAATGAGGAGGTAGCGAGGTGTCTGGTGACGAATACGTTGATGATCATCTCTAGAGAGGTGGTTTTTGAATTTTTGTGTTTGGAGATAGACAAGAAGATCGCCATACCAAGGGTCATCTGAGGGAAAAAAAAAAAAGATGTTCATCAGGGAGGTTGGTATTGACCGATGGACTGGTAGTGTCAGAAGGAAAAGTCATGATAAGTTCGGAGAGGATGAGAGATTTCTTTCTCTTGGGTGTTGAAAATCCAAGATCGTATTCCTAAAGGATGATGATCCATTGAGAAAATTTACAGTTAATTTGTCGACGACTGAGGAATTATTGCATGGGGTTGGAATCTGCGATAACTTTGGTAGTTCGAAGCAGTATGTAATGGTGCAATTTCTAGACTGTGAGGACAACTGTGAGGGCTAGCTTTTCTTTGTGATTGTACTTCAAGGGTGTTCCTAAAAGGTTTTTACTAATGTAGTAAATCACATGCTCATGGGCATCATCCCCTATTTGGATGAGCACTCATACTACTGAAATAGTTGAAGCTGATGTATAGAGGAGATAATCATAGTTATAATCAGGTGGACTAATCAACGGGGCATTAGAGAGAGCTTCCTTGAGATCGTCAAAAGTGGTTTGGGCATGTTTATCCCATTGAAATGGGATGTCATGAAGAAGTAAGCGAAGGAAGCCATGTGCGCGAGTAGCGTAATCTGGGACAAAGCATTGTAAGAAGTTGGCTTTGCCTTGAAGGCTCTATAGTTGGCATAAATTCTATGGGGGTGGAATTTCTTGGATGGCTTGGACTTTGAGGGGGTCTACATTAATGCCACATTGGGAAACTATGAACCCAAGAAGGCACCCAAAAATGATGCAGAATACACACTTGAGGGGGTTTGAGCAGATATTGTACTAACGACACCTATGGAAGATGATTTGTAGATCATCGAGATGTTGAGTGAATTTCTTAGATCAAGTGCTGAGGTTGTCTAAGTACATGAGGATGATATGAGCCAGATCATGAAAAACGTATGTCATGGCCCATTGGAATGGGGTGCTGGCATTCTTGAGGCCGAATGGCATGAAACGATACACAAAGGTGCCCCAAGGGGTTGTGAATGAGGTTTTGTACTAATCAGTGGGGTGAATTCGGATTTGGTTGTAACCAGAGAAACCATCCATGAAGGACAAAGCCTCGTGACCTGTGCAATAATCAATTATTTGGTCGATGAAGGGTGTTGGAAAGTTGTCTTTGGGACAGGCGTGATTGAGGTCACGGAAGCCTGCATAGACATAGATAGTGCCTTGTTTTTTGTTAATAGGGACAAGGTTGGAGACCCATGACATATAGGATATGGGATAAATGAACCCTGCAATGCGTAGTTTGTCAATCTTGTCTTTGATGGCCGCTGCTTTGGATGGGCATAACAGTCCCTATTTTTGGTGGATGGGTGTGATATTAGGCTAGGTGTCTATGTGATGTTCGACAATAGAGGGATCAAGGCCAGGAATCTCTGTGTATGACCAGGAGAAAATGTCTCGGTATTCCTGGAAGAGGGCTTTGTAGGTGGTGAGTTCTTCTGGAGAACATGTAGCGCTAAGGGTGATTTCCTTGAGAATTCTAGATTTGATGGAAATATCTATTTTGATGGTTGGGGATATATTGGCCATATTGCCTTCCTTGAGGGCATCTAGGGTAGGGATAGGGTTATTGAACCAATCTATATGCCTTGATGGGAGAAAATATTTGTTTTCGACCACGTATATGAAGTGTTGGTTAGAAGGCATGAAGGCTTCCTGTGAAAGAAAGAGCACTCCGTGGTGGAGAAAATCCCATGGGTAATCAGGGGTAGTTAATTCCTCGAGGATATCTTCATCACAATGAAACTGGCATGAATATAGGGGATTGAGAGGAGTCCTCTCAATGAAATTCACTGTTGCATTATCTCCTTCTAATAAAGACATAGGGGGATTGATGGAGGGGGATTGTGATGGTTCGCTTGACATAAACCAAATATCCAAGTATTGTGGGTTAAAAATGGTAGTCGGATGTAGAATGTTTGTGGGGAACTGAATTGGAGAGTTGGGGGGATTTGGGGGTAACTCCTCATATAAATCATCTAGGAACCAGGGGGGAGAAGGGAGTGCCTCAGGTTATGGTGGGAGGATATGAACCATATCAATTGATGGGGTAAGGGTATTTATCGGGTCTGTTGGAGGAGGGGGGGTATGATTTTGAATTGGGACCAGTTGACGACACCTATATTCAATAATCGTAGGACATTGATATGTGAAATGGTAGAGTGATTTGCATAGAGAACAAGGACATCTCATGCATTCATTGACTGATGTTGTGACATAATGGATGTCAGTGACAGTAGTTGAGGTGGGTGTTTTCTGAAATCTCTATCGTACAACTATTAGTGTCTATCGGAATTGAGGTAGCGTTGGACAGTGGTGTGTGTAATGGCCATATTCTGAACAGATGGCGCATGTGAATTTGGTTCGTAGTCCTTTGTTGCTTGTGTTTTGTGAGATAGAAACAATACTAGAGGAAGTGACAAGCGGTGGTGGTGCTCGAGGGAGTTGGATGAGATTATGGAATTCGAGGAGAGATGGGAATTTTTTGGTGGGGTGCCCATCTTTCTCGCATAGTGCACAAGGAGGTTGGACACGTGGGGGAAGTGGAGCTGTGGGCTTCTTCTTCTTTCACTTGCCCCCATCTGTAGCAGGGGGGTTATTGAGTGGGGGTGTAGGGGGTATGGTGGGAGTTAGTATGGGAATCTGTATCAGGATTCCTTCTGTTTGGGGAGGGAGGGATGGTTGAGGAACCATCTCAGGTGGATGTAAATACTAAACTGGGATTGCCAACACCATAGATGATTTTAGGGGCTAAATTTCATAAATGGGCTAATTTTCCATGGTTTTTCCCAAAAAACAATTCGCTAATTTCCATTTTTTCTAAAAAACATTCGCCCAAATTCCATAGAATAAAATTATTTTACCTTAAAAATCGCCAAATTGTTATAGAAACTGTATAAAATGCTTATAAATTTGAAAATTTTTACCAAACTATCGCCAAACATTTTGTATTTTTCATATTAAGGACCAGTAAAATTATCCCAAGTTTCTACATTTTAATATAAATTTTAATCCTTAAAATCATCCCTGGCCAGCACCATATTAGGAAGGGTAAGCATTGCAGTGACCTGGAAATCTTGTACACTTGGTGCGAGGTAAAAGAAAGGGATTTGGGTAAGGGCTTGGGGGACTATTTCCCAAACCAGTATCTAGCCTTGGGGAAGATCAGGAACAGGTTGTGTTGAATTAGTTCCAAGGGATTCCTGAGGGAGAAGTTTTGTGACTAGTGGGATGTTAGGGATGAAAGAGGCTTCGGTGGGAGGTGGGAGGGGGGTTAGTTTTAGTTGTTGTTCCATTGGAGGATATGACACATGCTTGTGTAGAGGGATGGAGGAGCAGTGGTGCTCCATGGTAGTTCCCTAGCAAGGGTGGGTCTTTGAATATTCTGGGGCCCATCTCAATGAGTGGATAGGCATCATGATTAGTGTGGATAAAATGGAGGATGTTATCGATGTTGTATGAAGGGTTAGGATCGTAATGTGATACTTGATCAATGGTAATGATATTTCCATTATGGGGAAACAACATGGTTCGGAATACAGAAGAGGCGAAGGCCTTCATAGCATACATGTAGCTATGACCAAACAAGATATTGTAGTCGAGCGGGGCATCGATAACCTTAATGTCAATCAGAACAGTTTTTTCCCCAAGCTCGATGGGGACATTTTGGAAGAGTCCTTCGAGGGATGAGGGTCTTCTATCGTAGGATCTTAAGGTAATGGTAGATGGTATGAGTTTGGGGGAACCAAGTTTCTTCCATACGGATTTGGACATGATACAGGTGGATGCACCTTCATCAATGATGCATCGGTGAACTATAACGTTCCAAATTTTTACAGGGATTTGAAAAGAAATAAGAGCAGGGAGGCAAGGTTCTCCATTTTTGAGGTCAAATGTGATGAGTCGGGTATCGGTCGGGTCGAATGCTCCCAGGGTGGAAAGTAAGGACTTTCGCTAGGTGGGACAAGTTTGAAGGACCTTTAAGACTGACATGGCAACCAGGGATTGTGCCAAGTCATCGACCAAACTGTAATTATGAGCTTTCCTATATTGAGGATTGTGGACATTCCTATGCAATGGGATGCAAGGAATATGAAGGGAGGTTTCAGTATTAGGGTGAAGAATTATGAGAGGGGGTATTTTTGTGACTGGAATTGCTTCCGAGGAAGTGGGAGAAGATTTAGGGGCTGTGCTATACTGACGAATGTGTGTTTGCAAAATAACTTCTTCCTCACTGGTATAGGTTGAGGTAGAGGGAGTATTGACACTTGGTTGGATAGATGGGTGGTTTAGGGGTGCCAGCGGGGGTCCACTTATGGGTGGATTCAGGGAAATAGGGTATGGTTGTTGATAAGGTGGAGGAGGATAATAAGGGATTCCTCCATATGCCGACGGATATTAAGGTGAACCATATATGGGTGGTTGTTGAGGAGGTGGGTTGTGGTTTGTAGTGTTACCAATCAATCCCTCTGCTAAGTGAGACATCCCACATTTGTCTTGGCCAAATGGCATAGGTTTTGGGGTGTCCAGGAGTATCATGTATAGGTATCTAGACTGGGCGTAGATGAGTTCAAACTATTGGGTCTTGCTAATGGCTTCTTCTTTGGTCTGGGGGAAGGTGCCGACCACATCTTTGGCAAGGAGGGAAACAAGTAATTTGAGGAACCAATTGAGACATTGTTGGGGGGTAGCTTCAGCTTTGTAGAGGCTACGTCGTCGACGCCATTCGTGGATGTGGTCAACAATATTTGTAGAGGCAGTTTGTTTGAAATATGAGAGTAGTTCAAGGCCATTGTCATGACGAATGGGTAATTGAAAGAAGGTCAAAAATTATTTGGACAAGGATTCAAAAGTCACATGGGACCCATATTTTTCTTTGACATACCATTTGGTGGATGGGCCAATGACTGTACATTGAAATAATCTTAATTGGATGGAATCATCCATGATGTTGTTCGAAGAACACCATAGGTGAAATGTCATGATATGGTTGGCAGGATCATCTCCTTCTTTTCCTTCAAACTTGGGGATGTCTGAAGGGAGTTTGGTAGGCATTGTACACCATGCGGGGTTGTGCAATATGGGATCATTGGTGAGTTTAGTCAGATTTGGTATGTTGAGAGAGGCTAAATATGACATATGGGGGGGTGGTGTAGGATTATCTCCAGCCATAGTGTGAGTGTTCTGAGTACCTAACCCTTGGAGGGGACTAGGTGGGTTTGTACTTCCCCCTTGAGAGCAAGTTCGCGCCCTATTTCCGTGTAAAGGAGAGAAAGTGGAAGGTGGACCTTGGGAATTGGATCCAAGTAAGGTGGAACCAAGAAAAGTTGATCCCAAGATAGTGGCACTCACAGGGGTGTGAGAAGGTGGATTCGATGAGTTGGCAAGACTAGGAACTCCCCCTAGAATAAGAGGGAGATTTAGTAAGTGTCTGGAATGACGGGGGTTTTGTGGATCCCCTATGATGTCCGAATAGCTTAGTGAATGCGTGTGAATGGTGGTGAGAGTAATAAAGAAACAAGAGCTTTTGCTGCAATTTTATAACCTTACAGAATATATATCCAAATCAAATATAATCAGAAGGGTATTATACATAAAGTGTTTTGATAAAGAAGCATATATGTGGATAGGTGGATTTTTCCCATGTGGGGGAACAAAGAAAATAAATGATTGTGTCCTAAAAGACGTAACATCCTTCCTCTCAAAATAGCATTGGACCTTCCAATAGCATTCGACAGTGGGGTCTGAAGCCACTGGAAGAGAAACTAGTGAAGGATGAAGCAATCAATTATAATGAGGGGTAGAGGGGGCACATCCTGAAAGAACTGGCGATATTTCCCAATAGCCACACAAAATCCGATCAAGGTGCAATTGCAGCCCACAATTGCCACCTAGGTAGATGTCCTAAAATTTGGTCACTAGGTACCTCGGTCAAAGTACGACATTTAGATTTTTGGCCTAAGAAATGGGTCATGGGTTGGATCCCATCCAAGAGGTGGGTGCCTCAAGGGGGGACACATAGAACAACTAGACCTCGGCCTTCAATGCTTCATGGGTATCTCCCTACTTTATGGTGTTAGGAACACTGGACTTGGAGGATTTAAAGTTCCCTATTTGATAGCTTCTATTGTTTTGAAAATGTGAGAACCAGATAATGTAGAGTTATTTGGATGCCTATCCCCGAAATCCTACCTAGACTAAGAGATTTCTTTTGGCACCTCTTGTGGAGGAAAACATAGTGAGTTTTTAGAAAAAATTTAGATGTGGTTGTTTGAGAGATTGCGGGTGTGAGCCAATCTCATGGAAATTAAGTGGGAGTGGATAGTTTCATCAAGAAAAGGGTGGGGTGTTTCGGAATCCCTTTGGAGGAAACTTACTTCAACCTCCATGTTTCGAGATGAAGACTATGTGAGTGAGAAGTGACTTTTGTGTGTAAATGAGTGAAAGTGTGCCAATTTTTTAATGAATTAGGTGTCCCCTTGTTGCATGT
Organism: Picea glauca; assembly: GCA_000966675.3. Classification (NCBI taxonomy): domain Eukaryota; kingdom Viridiplantae; phylum Streptophyta; class Pinopsida; order Pinales; family Pinaceae; genus Picea; species Picea glauca. The sequence goes on from JZKD02S1961976.1 coordinate 1,170,815, forward strand.
GGACTTCACTTGGTCCTTACAAGTCTTTGATTACCTATTTAATTTAAATTTCATTGGTACAACCTTGCGGAATTCAAAAGTCCCTAGGAAGCTAGCATGTGGACACGTGGGTCCTTTACTATTACTTTAAATCTCTAATGTGATTTAATCTAAGAAAGTAAATTTCAACACTATACTGTCTTTGTAGCATGTGGGCATGTATGGGCCTATTACAATCTTGAGATGTGTTTGAAATATAAACTAAGAGGAGTCCCGAGGGGTCTATTGTCCTGTCCTAAAGATTTAATCTTTTTAAGGGAGATGAAATTGTCTTTCAACCTCTTTCCGATTCTTGAGATTGCTTTGGAGCATGAGAGAAGAGCATACTCAACATTTAATATCCAATTTCTAGTCCCAATGCAATTTTTATTTGTGATGTAGAATGATTCCAACTTTTAGTCAAAGCAAGCCATCCATGTGGCGAAATAAAAATAAAAAAGAGGAAAAATAATGATTTTTAACCCCTAAGTGCCTATGTTTTTTGACTAATCCCTTTATATGAGAGGGAATGTAAGTGTGGTGCAGATTACAACATGCATGGAATCATCTTTAAGAAGGTTATGGGCCTTCAACAGATCATAAAAAGCTTACAATGTGTGCTCTTTGCACAGGTCTGTGGGTTTCAGACTAGATAGAAGTGCTCTGAGCGTCAATGCATGAATTGAAAAAGATTTTTGAGCCCAGGTGTGCAGAAGGTGCAGGGTAATGAAGTGTTTTTGGTGCATGTGCGCATGATGCACAACTGTGGGCCAATAAACCCACACACAACTATCACACAGTCATGAAAAAAATCGCGTATGGAATTCTCTCAACTGAGCTTTCAATTTGATGTTTTGTAGGTCAACTTGGGTCGGTTATGGTACCTGCAGGTTAATTAAGTAAAAAAAGAGCTAAAATAATCCAAATGGGGTAGGAAATTGATACCTTTCCCTAGTGAATTCGCCAATATGTTGCGTCTCTTTTGTCACCTAAATGAGAAAAACAAAGGTGATTACAAGCTTAGTTGGGTTAGCTAAGAAAGACAACAGTAAAGGAAAGGGTTAGAAGAAACAACATAGAATGCTAAGCTAAGAATTAAACTAGGAAAGGAAAAAACAACTAAACTATTGTGCATAAGAACATAAGAACAAGAAACAAACAAGACTCGTGTCACCAATGGAAAGGATTGTATTAGTGAAAATAAAACACGAAAGAGAAAGGGGAATTTGGGTCCCTTCTTCCTCCAAGGGAGGGCTCTTGGACCCCCAAGATTGAACTCTTCTTACAACTTGGAAACTTGAAATAAATGGTGAAAGAATCCCAAGATAACCGACTCAAAAGGTGATGTGGATTGCCCAAATGTAATGGTTCTAGTATTCTCTTGATAAGAAAATATGTTTCCCCAAGAGAATAGCAGCAGCATAACCTTGCAAATGAATTCCTTGAAAATGTAGTGCACCCATGGCCTTGTTTTATAGCACCACTTTGAGGTATTTTGCAACCAACTTTTAGTGTGGAAAGGGGTTGTTTAGAGCACCTTTAGGTCTTTGAACAACCACCTATATGGATCCAGGTGATATTTGGATGGAAGTTGAACCCGAAGTGGGTGGGAGGCCGATCAACGTCATAAATTCATCATTCTCAGGTGTGCACATCTTTTAGCATCCACAGTCGCGCATCATGTGCATGTGCACTTTTCCTATGTTTCGTGATGGCGCATGTGCGCACACACCCTATGTAGTCATAGCGCATCTTGATTTTATAACTGGTTGTATAGTTTTTGACCTTTTGGAAATTCTTTTTTGGTAATTTTGGTCCATGGGTGAACTCATAGCTGTTTGGAGATGTTGGATTCCTGTAACCATTTGCGGATGAAATTTCAGTGATAACAACATGCATGTATTGTTTCTCAATAGATCATGATACAGAATATTATCCTACACTTCTGACAAGGATATAGGAAAAGAGGAATCAGAACAATCAGAATTTTCAATGGATTTCCACAGAAACTAGAGATGAAGGGAAGAATATTAACATAGTTACTTGAGGAGGAACCAAAACAGAAGCATATGCAGCAAATTAGAATCAAAACTAGCACTAGTGGTTTAGAAAGAATACAATACCTAAACAACATTTTGATGTGCGCAAGGAAAAGGAGACATTCAAGCAGGTTGGAAAAGAGTTTTTGCAGGAGAATATTGCTTCTACTTCAAGTACAAATCCAGGAGATGATGTACCAGTATATGAAATGCCTTACTTATTTGATCATACCAGTAGATGTTATTCTTCATAACAAGTAAGTAAACTAATGAAATTTCAGGTGTCTCGCTTGAATTTATTGAATGATAAAACATATCTACAAGTATTACAAAGTATGTTAGAAAAATTCAATTCTAGATAAAATAGAACAGAACACAGTCAATTAGGTGTGTAAGAAGACAAGAAAAAATAGGGAGTTAAAATTGAATGAAAATATTGGATACTTTAACATGGGTGACATCATATTATACTTGGGATCTGAGGTAAATGCTATGCCTAAGAAGACATGGGAATGCATGGGGTATCCTACAATGGGGTATTAAACTATTTAGTTGAAGCTAGCAAATAAGCATAGAGTGGTACCAATTGGTCGATTGAAAGGCATACCGATGGATTTAGATGGTGTGCACACTATGGAATATTTTGAGGTGATTGATATAGTGGATAATACTACACCTTATTCAACATTCTTGGGACTGGATTGGGAATTTGATAATCAAGCTATCATCAACTTGAAGGCCAGGAATATGATTTTTGAATAAGAAAAATACAAAGACATAGCACCATTATATCCTTCGAATATGGAAGATATGTTGAACCAGTGATAGAGAACTTCATCATAGAAGAGATAAACCAATTATACAGAACTAACATGCACGAGGAAGATTACATTAACCGAACAATAGATGGAATTCTTATCTGGAGAAGCATTAGATCTTGTGCCTCAGGTTTTGACATGGGACTGGAGAATTGCCAACAATGATTACATGATATATCTACCATAATATGTGCAAGAATGACATGTGCACTAAGATGGGTTGGCACAGAGGTAAGTGAACCTCAAAGTTTTTATGGTTTAAATGATTTGGAAGAATTTTTAACAAAGTTTGAGTTAGAATTCTTGGAAATTCATAAGTTACCAGTTTTGGACATTGCATTGAAAGAAACACCTACAAGTTGGTGGGGTACTCACAAAGAGAATATCCATGATTGGTATCAATGGAAAATATTATTGCACATAATATTCAATGTAGAACAAGAGAAGAAATATATGGAGAAATATGATGGACTAGCAAAACCCAGAGAACTTATAGAAAAATGCATAACTCAATGAAGATTGGTACCACTAGAGGAATGGACACATAAATTTATTCATACATTAGGAGGAATACCTGAAATTGGTATACAAAATTGGAACTACGCAAAGGAATTGTAAATTAGGAAGATTTGCAACAGAAATTTGTGATCACATTTGCATTTGAGAATGAGAATCCAACGATGAATACAACACTGAAGTTGGTAAAAGAGAGGATATTTGAAGAACCTAGAGTTGAAATTGTAACATCTTATTAGAATAAGAATAGATAGACAGTCAGATAGTTGCTACATTGTTACCACATCGTAGAAGGTGATCCAGCAGAAGAAAACCCACATGATATTCAGATTACATAAGTTGAAGGGGAAAGGCAATTTGAAGGTACACATTTATAGTCAAAATAATTTGTTGCACCACTGAAGATAAATAAATTCAATATTGGAACAAAAGAGAGACCAAAAATTGCAAGTATTGGTGACTATTGGGATAATGAGATAGTGGAAAGAATAACAGAGTTACTGCACGAGTATAGTGATTTATATCCAGCAACCTTTTCATAGATGAAAGGGGTAGCATGAAAAATTGGAGATTTGAAGATCCCTTTGAGACCATATGCCAGAAAAGTAAGACATATATCCTACATGTTGAATCCAATATATAAACAAAAGGTGAAGGTAGAGATTGATAAAATGTTAGAGGTTGGTATAATAGAACATGTTGAATAATATGAATGGAATATCCCTATGTTAGCATAGGAGAAGAATAAAGTGGGAATAAGAATCTATGTATACTTGAGGAATTTGAAATATTTATGTATGCATGATGCTTTCCCTACTCCATTTATATATCAGGTATTGGATAATGTAGGAGGACAAGAAGCATACTCATTTACTGATGGATTTTCAGGGTATTACCAAATCAGAATAGCACAAGAGTATCATCATAAGACTACAATTTCCACAGAATGGGAGTCATATTAGTACACAATAATTCCCTTTGGATTAAATAAATCCCTTGCTATTTTCTCAAGAGTAGTGGTAGCTACATTTAAGGATTTAATAAATAATTTTTTGGAGGTTTATTTGGATGATTGAACAGTATTTCGTTGATTGAAATATCATGTGGAATTGTTAAGATTGATGCTATACAAGTGTAGAAAGTGTCAAATTTCCTTGATTATTAATAAATTCATATTTAGGGCACCATTTGTAATTTTTCTAGGGAATGTGGTGTGTAAGTAGGGTCTATTGGTTGATTCTACGAAGATTGTTGTCATTGTTAATTTACCACCATTTAATTCAATGCACCAATTAAGAGATACACTTGGTCATATAGGCTACCATAGTAAGTTCATAAGGGGATATGCACAGATTACTATCCCCATGGAGAAATTGTTAAATAAGGATATCAAGTTTTAGTGGAATGAGGAGTGCCAACAAATTTTGGATATCTTGAAAGAGAAAATGGTGACAACACCAATTTTGGTGTTTCTAGATTAGTAAAAAGAGTTCCATGTTCATGTGGATGCCTCTTCAATATAACTTGGAGAAGAATTAACATAACCATGATGTTATAGCAAGATTTGCCTCACCCTATGCAATCTTGCACAGAGGGCCTTTTTCCATTTCCCTATGCAGACTTTTCATCCCTTTTTGAAAAATCCCAGAGACAAAAAATACATTTTTTTCCACATATACGCACCTTGCCTACTATACAACATGCGTATACGCAAGATGCACCACTAAAGCCCATGTACATTGGGATTTGTGCCAAAAAATGAAATATGGTGTCAGGTTTCCATGTCACGACAAGAGATCTATGATCCTCTGCCTTCCATATACTAGAAATGTTTTGAATCGACCCTTCAGTTCCATTTGAAGGCTATAAATGGGCCAATTCTGAGCTATGTAAAAGAGGAGAAAGAATTCAACTTTGAGAGAAAATTTACTCTAAATAAATTATTTGCTTCATATTGAGTCTCCATCCCTTTGTCCTTTAAGTCTGAACATGGTGTTCAACCCCCAATCTCTTCCCTTATTGATTGAGAACTTCATTGTGTCTCTTCTATGAGCTTTCCTTTGGTGGAGGATTGAAGTGGTGGAGTCCTAGCTAGAAGGAACTTAGTTACTCAGTTCCGATCCATCCCCACATGGAAGTCTGTAATATTTTCACTTCTGTTGATCATATATTAATAGAAATACTCTTTTCTCATCCAATTGATATCTTGCAAATATTTGAATTATTATTCCATGGGTGTATTTGTCATGTTTATTAATGGATTATTCTATTGAATGTGCTAACATCATTTATTATCACCATATGCTTGCTTTGCTTGGTTGTTGAGGACTAGTTGCAGATATATAGCTTTGGGTCAAGTGCTCAACAATGGACTTCATTGAATGTTTGGATGAGGTATGACTTTTATCTTTTCTTACTAGCATATTTGTTTATATAGCATACTTGATAATATAGTTGATTTCTACAGTCATTTTTGTCAGTTGTGGTTTACCCCTAGACATAGAGAGATTTTCCTTGTAACAGAATTGACAACCATACTAGGAATTGAATCTTGTTTCAAGGGGTTTGGAGTGATTTTCTACTTAGATTTATCTTGTTACTTTTGTGTTTCTTGTCGTATCATTGCTTGACAACCTTTGTTCACTCTGGGACTGAGTTTTTCAGTATTCTCCCTTACCTAGATTTGTTTTTGAAACATATATAGGATTTTTTCTTGACATTCGCGTATATACGCGTGTTGTCCTTCTGCAAGCTATGTACATACGCTTTGTTTCCTTGAGAAATCATGTACATCAACCTCTTGTGATTGTTTACTAGTTTTTGTGGTTGTTGGGTGGGATTTGATGTTTGATGAGTCTTCTTGGGTCTCTATAGTGACTGTTAAGTGTCTGTGGGATGACAGGAAACCTGTCTTTGGTTGAATTTCTGGGCGGAGTATTTCTCATCATCTTTTCATTTTGATTATCCTTGTACATTGGGCTAGGTGTCTTTCTTCTTGGTATCCTACTTGAGTTCTCTATTTCCATACACAATAGAGTTTTTATGTATCAAGTTGTTTTTCAGTCCATGCATTTTCATTTTCCTTATATTGAAAATACAAAAATATTAGGCATTTTGCATTTCTTGGAATTTTAATCTTTTGAGTCTTTTTTGTTAGCTTAGTGCATGTAAAGAGATATTGCATTTTTACTTCAAAATTGCAGAGTTTAAATTGAAAATTTATTTTGTTTTAAGAAGCATATCATTCATTGAAAATTGAAGTTAGGACTTTGCATTGTATTCATATTTACTTTACTTGTTGATTCATAACATCATGAGTTTCACTACCATACCTTTTTGAGTCAGAACGAACACTAAAATTAGTGCTATACTTTAAAAATTGATTAGTCACGATTTTATTTTCTAGGGTGCACAAACTAGCTTAGGATTTAGTGCCTTGGAATAGGATTTTGTGATTAAACTTCTCCAAGGTTATTAAATAAACATATGTGTCTGATAAAGGGAGTGGATAAATCCATTGTATAATTGGTAATATGAGGAAGCTCCACTTACACTGAAGTTTCTCATGAGGTTGCTCAATGTTGGTTGAAGGGATATCCCCCCAAAACCTTCTTAGCATTAGAAATATTTTTGGGGATCTCTTCGTATCTGGGGATATTTCTAGTGTCTTTACCTTCATGAGAGGTGATGCTTTCAAGGTTTCGAGATTTTCTACCCTACCCATATGGTGGACCTGACTTACGACTACTCCCCTTTGCATCGGTTATACATTGGTTTCTTAATCACTTGACTTAGGTGCCACATAGGTTAATTGCAGGGGTTATTTTGTAGGTACCCTGGGTCATATAAGGGTCGAACAACATAGAACCTTTATAGAGGATTACCTCTCCTGGGAGACCTGACCGACTGGTTGTTAAGCCCATGAGGGCCCTTATAAATGATTATGTTACCTCTGATATTTAGAAGGGAGTCTTAGGCCCCTCTTGGGTCAGACATACCTTCTTCAAGGAGGGAGGCCCTTTTCAGCCACTTTACCCTGTTTGTGTGCATATTGGTTGTTTGATTTTTGGTGTTCTCTTTGATTACTATTTGCCCTTAGGTTTTATTTTTTTGTATCTTGATTCATCGTGGAGTCGGACCAATGTTCCCTCTAGTCTCGTCACTTGTTACATTTACCACCATATTTTGAGTCTTTTCCTTATAAAAGGCATAGAATTATCAGATGTGGTACACACACCTCCATTGTTCAGACTTATGATTCTACAAGGATGAGTACTGAAACAAGTATTCAAAACATTGGGAGCCCTTCAACTCCCACACCTACTTTAGTTAATGGAACCTCTTCAACTCCTGCAACCATAATGGTTGTAGTGCTTAAGGAACGTATCATTATTACTTCTCGTCCTATAGTGAATGTTCAATATCTTGCCTCGAACCCATTTGGGTCTCTTAGTCACTCACTCGGCTATAATGTTCAATCCATCCTGATGGCCTCTAGTCCTTTTTCCTATGGCATGTCGAATTTTACTTCACAGGTTTCAAACTCCATACGAGATGTTATCCCTAATGCTAGCATTAGAATTGGGGGAACTACACCTCCTTATACTCCTTTTTGATTTGGTGGTTCTCAAATCCCTCAAACGAATGCTAATGTGGGAGGCATTCCTTCTTTTAAACCTAGGTCTAATACTCTTTCTTCTGGGTGGAGCAACCAACCTTGCGAACAAGCTTCTTCTCAAGTTCCATTCTATACCCTTACATCCTCAGTCTCGATTCTCACCAATATGTTTGGAATGACGAATCCACCTCTAGCCTACAGATTCACACCTAGAGGAGGTCATTTTCATGCCTTGGGAAACCCCCAACTCAGATCCATTTCAGTTGGGGGTAACATTTTTAACCACCATCAAAAAATTCCTACTGGAATGATGCCCATCCAACCTCTTATGAATCATCTTGGAGGAGGGTCTTATAATCCCAGACAGGGCCATGGTGCTTACCAGAATCTTGGATGGGCTATAGTTCCTCAAACATAATATTTCAAGGGAGATTGGGGCCATATGTTGCAACCCCATATCCCTTTTCTGGCCATTCTTAATCTTCTAGACTTGTCTAAGTTTATGAATGAACCTATGTCATGACCCTACATGGGACCCTGTCCCCACCAAGCTTCCTTTTGAAATTCCAAAATTCGAAGGTAAGAATGGTAAGGATCCTGGTGATCACGTTACTACCTTTCACATATGGTGCTCCTCGAATTCCCTTAATGACGATTCCATTTGGTTAAGGTTATTTCAACACACCCTCATTGGGGTCGTTGTGAAATGGTATATAGAGCTACCTAGGGGGGCATATGGGACCTTTAGTCAGGTGGTTTTGGTGTTCCTTAACCACTTCCAGTTGTTGATTTGTTACGATGTTGGCCTAGAAATTTTTCCGACTTTATGCTAGGACACAACCACTCATATCTCGAATCATATCGAGGAGTGACATAGACAGAAGAAGTTGATTAATACCTCCATACCAATGACCTTTATTTTATAATGGTTCCTTAAGTATTTACAGTCTACTATCTCAAAGGATGTTTCTACATCTAGGGTTACCACTAAGGAAGAAGCGATCTTCAAAGCCCAACAATTATACCTTATATATGCTCAGTCTGAGATGTTATATCACATTCTTTCGGATGCACTGCGGTCAACCTACGACCCTAGAAAAAATCCCAGACCTCATGCATATGGTATTGTAGGCTTTGTCAATGCGAAATCCATAGACTCGGTGGAAATCAATTTGAAAGAGTTGTCTCTAAACTAGTTTGCAGGGGGGCCAACTTCATCTGTGTCTTCCAATCCCACTCAGTCAACAGATGTACATTATGTGCAATCATCGACGGACCCAAATGGTAACCAACAGCTGGGAGGGAATAAGAAGAAAGGACGTAATAATATTCGTAAGGGTGTGAAAAATAATAGTAAACCCAATGACAGTGGTAATAATGAGAAGACGAATAATAATGCTGGAGAGGGAAAGAAAGAAAGACGTAAGGGGAAATTTCCCTTTAAGATTTGTACAAATGATAACCTTACTCGTTTATGCCCCAAACTTATGGAAGCTACGAGGCTCTTATCTCTACTGCTCATCATGCTAATGAATCCTTTCCCACATAACCAACACATGGCCTCTAGCTCCTCAAACACCAGAAATGTGGTCGGTGGGAGTCAAAACCCGCCATCGCAAGATGGTGACCATTTGTGTATCAATATGGTCGATGCTAAAGTTCATGTAGCCACTCGATCTCATGATTATAGTTCTTCACATGCTATACATAGTCTAGAATCTCCTCCTCCTCATTCGGAGATGACTTTATAGATTGAAAAACTAGAGCCACCACCTTGTATTCCGAAAGGAGTACTCAAGTGCTCTACCCACAATCCAAATGCTAGAGCTTCCAAAAACTACTCTATTGTTGAGGACCCGGGTCAATGCAATGTCAGCTTTGGAGGTACTCCAGATGTTTCCTTCATAGAGGAATTCCTTTCTATCTGTGTTAGGATCTGTAGAACCCAGTGGCTCAAAAATTATCAAGTTTGACATCACAGATGTGAAGCCTCTCTTGCCTTACCATGTGGCATTCCAAATCCACATGGGGTACTCAAAGTATACCATCAAATGTGTGGTTTTTTATGAAGGTGTTGCTACATGTGTGATGTCCCTAGTCTGTTGGAAAGCTTTTGGTTCGCTGACTCTTTCTAAATTGTCGAATATGTTGACTACTTTTGACGGTCATTTCTTTCATCCTCATGGTATTCTTCCTTCCTTTCCAGTCCATTTGGGTGGAAAGACGGTAGAGGTGGAGGTTGAGGTAGTTTATGTGCCTCTTGATTATAACTTGTTAATAGGATGAAATTGGACCTATTCTATGACTATCTTCATATCGTCCATCTTCCGTACTCTTGTTTTTCCTCATGATGGGAAGATCGTGGCAATTGACCAGTTATCCTTTACGTATGCTAGTCCCAATGCATCTGTTGGACCGTCGATCCTCATGATCGAAAATTCTCAGCCTGAAATTGAGAATATTAGTTTCAAAATGTATTCTTCCCTTATGGGTACTTTCGAATTCATGGCACTGATTCACCATGTTTACGCAATTTCCAGTAGGCATGTTTTGACGGAGAGGTCCATATCTTTCTGCACTTCTTATTTTAGTGATACTTGGACCCTAACTTCCTTGACCTTTTATTGTGAAGGAAAGTCATGTGATGGAATGGTCATGCCACTATTGGTAGCAGAGATTGTGTATCAAGTTGTTCTTAACTTTGCTGCCAATATTGATCTTGTTACCTCACCGACGGATGAGGAAGATCATGTTCTTAGGCCTGTGTGGGAAACTTTGTTGTATTTTTCACATGACTTCCTTGATGAAACTTTTCCCTCATATGAATCCATAATTGAAGCCATGAGTGGTTCCAATAAACCTTGGGATGATATGCATCATCGCTCCTACTTTCTCCCAGAGCTTGAAGGAATCTAACAAGATGATTTTTGATCTACTTTGAGTGAGATAGTCGGTCACGCCGTAGTTCCATTTGATATGCATGACATTTATGCCAAAGGAAATATGGAGAGTATCTCTCCTACTGTCACAATCAATATCTCTCGTACCCATGGCAAGATTGAGAATGTACATATCGGTGTGGATTGTTCGCCAGAATAAATCTTGATCTACATTGAACTCTTCAAGGAATTTCGAGATGTATTTGCTTGGATGTATGAATATATGCCAGGAATCAACCCTCATATTGTTAAGCCTGATATCAGAACTTATCTGGATGATAAACTTGTTCAACAACTTCTTAGAGTTGTAAATCCCCGGAAGGCCCCTGGTATTAAGGCAGAGGTAGAGAAACTACTTAATGTTGGATTTATCTACCCAGTTCCCTTGAATGAATGGGTATCCAATCCCATTCCTATGAATAAGAAGCAAGGAGCCATCCATGTGTGCATGGAATTTTGTGACCTGAACAAAGCATATCCTAAAGACAACTTCCTGAAACCTTTCATCATCCAGATTCTTGACGAGTGTGTGGGAAGCCAAGTGTTTTCTTTCATGGATGGATTTTTAGGGTATAACCAAATTCAAATAAAACCTTAGTATCAACAAAATATGACATTTAATTGTCCTTGGGATAATTCACATACCAGAAAGTGCCTTTCGGCCTTAAAAATTTCAGAGAAACCTTCCAATGTGCTATGACCTTTGCATTCCATGATCTTATGCATATAGTTGAATCTTACCTTAACGATCTTGCTGCTCACTCTCGTAAGAGAGCGGATCATCCTATGCACCTTCAACTTGTTTTTGAAAGATGTCATTACTACAGAATTCGGTTGAACCCTCATAACTACATCTTTTGCATTAGTTCTGGTCATCTTTAGGGATTTCTAGATTCTGAGATCGAGATCATGGTAGATCCATTAAAGGTTGAGGAAATACTTTAGTTTCCTCCCTCGAACATTTTTCAACAACTTCAAGGTTTACAAGGGAAGGATAACTTTTTACATTGGTTTATAGTAAACTATTCCAATATCACTAAGGGTTTCATGCATCTTTTGAATAAGGACACCCCTTTTATGTGGGATAAGTGAGCCCAAGAGTCCTTTTATTCTTTGAAGAAATCCTTGGTATTGACGCCTCTGTAGAAGTCCCCTGACTACAATAGGGATTACTTTCTTTATATCTCTACGTCCTAAGAGACGATTGGTATGGTTTTGGTTCAGGAGGATGATGAGCTCCATGAGCACGTCATATACTATCTTAGTCGAAACTTAGTTGTCCTTGAGATTAATTATTCTCATGTTGAAAATATAGCTTTCGTTGTTGTTCATGCAGTACAACGTTTACACCATTATATATTTATTTTCAAGAATAATGTGGTTGTTGATGTGAATCCATTTCAATATGTCCTTACCAGGTGTATCATAAGGGGTAAATATAATAAATGGATTGTCATTTTACAAGAATTTGATCTTGATTTTGATTCTACGAAATCCAAGAAATCACTAGTCTTCACAGAGTTAATATCCAACTTTCCATGATTAGATGAGGATGTTATCCATGTTGATTCATTTTTGGACGAACACATTTTTCTTGTCTCATCATCCGACCCTTGGTATGGGGACATCATTCTCTATCTTCAAACTTTGAAGTTCCCTCAGCATCTCTCGTGAGATGACCAACAACGTGTATGATCCCAAGCTAAGAATTACACTATCGTCAGCGACACTTTGTATCATCGAGGCATAGACAATACCCTGCGTCATTGTTTAACTCATGAGAAAGCCAAGTAAGTCCTAAATGATTGCCATAGTGGGGCTTGTGGTGGTCATTTATCTAGGCTTGCGACAACCCAAACAATTTTTCAAGCCATTTATTTATGGCCATCTATATTTAATTATTTTGTTGAATCAATTAAGAAGTGTCACCCCTACTAGGTGTTCACTCGGAAAATGTGCTTGCATCCATCCCCTCTTCACCGAGTCATTACCATTGGTCCCTTGACCAAGTGGTGGGTGGACCTCATGGATTTCAGTACAAATTTGGTTGGGGGGAATCAAAACATTATCGTGGTCACCGACTACTTTACTAAGTAGTTTGAGGCCATGCCTATAGCTAAATATGATGGGAATACTTCCACCTTTTTCATATTCAACCAAATTATCACCCGGTTCGATATCCCGAGTGATATTGTCATTGATCATGGTAGTCCCTTTCAAAACGAAATGATGGAAGAGATAGCATCTATGATGGGGTTTAAAAAGGGTCATTCTTCCCCTTATTACCCCCAAGAAAATTAATAGGTAGAGTTCGTCCACAAGTCTCTCAAGACCATTTTCCAAGAAACTGTCAGCCAGAGTAAGTGTGACTTGTACATTATGTTATATCCCACACTCTGGGCATACCGAACCTCGGTAAATACTGCCACTATACTTTCCCCTTTCTAGTTAGTACATGGTGTCGAGTCTATTCTACCTATTGAATGTGAAATCCCTTCTCTTAAGTTGGCAGTCATGTTCCTACCTGACACTTTTGATATTGAGCGATGCCTTGTACACCTAGAGATTCTTCACAAGCATCGTCGAGACGCCTCTATGGCTATTAAGGCGAACAAAATATGTGTTGAGGTTCAGTATGATAAGTTTGTCTATCCTTGGTTTTACACTAAGGGTGACTTGGTCTTCTTATATGGTCAAGCCAAATAATCACTAGGGGAAAGAAAGTTTAATCCCATGTGGAATGGTCCCTATATCGGACGATGTGTCTTAGAAAAATGATCCTATGAGTTAGAATATTATGAAGGGAAGATGTTGGTCGAGCCCAATAATGGGTTCTACTTGAGAATATATTATGCTTGAGCCCCAAGCTTGGGCAGAACACTTTGTATACTAATGTAATTTAGTGTATATATATTTTCCATTCTTTTTCGTCTTCATATTTCTTATTGAGTTCTACCTTGGTTGGCAGATGTCAATGGATTCTTTGGTCTACTTAGGATTCACAGATGTAGCCATTCATCATACACAGAACTTGGCTTCTTCCGCCAAGGTGGTTTACTCACTCAGGGGTCTACTGGTATCTTCAAGTGGCATATGCCTAGGGCCATCCACGGATAATGTGTCCGAATATAGCACCATTATTGAAATTTTGTGTGATTCTATCTCACATGGTATTCGCTCGTTAGAGGTTTCCCTGGATTCCCATTTAGTAGTATGTCAGTTGAACGACAGTTACTGCATGTGTGATCCTACTTTACTTTGAGGATTCCTACGGGTACGTCTTTTAGAACAACAATTTGATTTTATTACTTATTATCACATACCTCAGATTTCTAATTATGTGTCTGATGTTTATGCTAATTTCATTTTATATTGGCATTTTTCACATAAATAAAGTAGAGAAAACCATCTCATTAATGTACAAATTGCAATATAAGTAAAGCCGAAGATCCTTCTTTTATATATATTTCAAAAAAATGATGCTTATAGTACAAAATTGGGACTAACACCCTCAATACACATATACAACCAATAATACAAGATCCACGACATCTACGCCTATGGCACCAGATGTGTGTCATGATAAAAAAACATGACATTTGCGAGATGCCAAAAGATTCAAACCCAAGATCTGGGCACACGAACTAGTTGTCGTTGCATGGATTCCGACAGATCCTCTACCTGAACCATCAAAATCCTATGAGTCAAACGAGACAAGTTTACCTGCATGTTTTGAAGGACGCTCTCTTCTTCTCCTCTCGGCACCTCATCCCCCAGGTGCCTATGACAATGTCGAGGAACCTTGTTCGGCCATCATGGACCCATATTTGTGTCACACAAGTGTCTAGTTAGTAATTAAGCATCATCCAAAAATATTTTTTTTTACTATACAAAAATACAAAAAAATGAAATATTTAAAAAGATTTGACATACCTATGTCCCCATAGGTGGTCCCTAGTGATAGTGGCATGTCAGGTTCCCCTCTAAGTTCGATCCCTGCATAGGGGTAGTCATCTAGAGAAATGACATGTTGCCTCCACCAGTAGAAGAAATCCTCATTATAGGGTGTGGGCACCCTACCTTCCCCTGTCGTCTCATTACCTCGGTCCACCATTCCATGGCTATATCACGAGGTCCTCTCAGAAGAATATCGACTCTAGCTCCCAAACCTAGAACCATCAACCCTCTTGAATAAAAAGTTGCATAAGATAGAGGCAAACCCAGAGTTCCTCTTGCTACCCTGTTTGCACTCTGTCAACTGGCTCTTCATATTAGCCAGTAGTGAGGTACACCAATCATATATTATGGGTCTCAAAAAATCTACATCATAGAACATGAGTGGCCTTGATTCTCGGTGAAACAAATCCGATCCTGTGATCCTGGTCAACATAAGGACAACAATATTGAGGCTAATATTTTTTATCGCTTGGATGGGGAGTTGAATCCTGACCTTCGGGGTCCCTGCTACATAGTGAGAATCTGTGTACTCCTCTATATTCATACCACTCCCATCTCCCCATGATTTTAGGTTCACCACCTCACCCCGACGTGATAACCTGGTAAAAAAGTATATATCCTCGACTTCAATCCTCAATGGTTTCCCATCGAGGTTGAATATTTCATTGTCAGGATGCTAGTAATCCACAAGCATCTCAAGAAACCTCACCTAGGAAATCATCCCTTTGAGTGCCCAAAATTCTATAAGCCACATATTTTCAAGGCCATTTGGGCCTCCGGATCTCTGTCCATAGCAACATCTACCTCCTCGTGGTCCCTTTCCCTCCATTCTAGCACCATATTGCCAGATAAAAGTCAAATTTTGAGTTAGCAACCATAGAAAACATTGTTTACAAACTTGTATGTAGGCTGCTGAGTTTATAGTAGCATATAGGGCTGAGTAGACGTGCCCTGTGTTTTACAAAGTCATGTTTAACCTCACGTATATGCGACCTGATGACTGGTAGCCTGTCTACATCGAATTAATCAATTTGTGCCCTAATTTACTCAAAATTTGAAACCTAATTTAAAAATTTAATCTACTAGAAAGGAAGAGGAGGGTAAGAGGAATTGTCTAGTCCAAATGGTTTCTAATTTCATCGCCCGACGCTCCCGCAATCACCAATGGAAGATCAGAGGTAATTTGGTCCAATTTTCCTATTTGGGTAAAAAGTCAAAATGACATATTAATTTTTTGTTTTGTTACTATTTATAATAGTTTTTACCCACGTTCTATAGTTTTGAGTCATTTTTTCTCCTAATGGACTAAAACAACAATGGATTGAGTTGGTTTTTGTAGTTTTCACCAGGGATTCTTGCAGATTTCCATGTTATGTTGGGCATTCGTAACCACGGGAATGTATTTTCACTACCCAGCATATAGGATAGGTATCCATTCCATCAAGCACTTTTGCATTGTCCTATAACTGTCACCCATATGCCCTAGGTACGAACCTATTTGTTGTGACACATAACCCTCCATCTACTATAAGACATGTCATTATCAAGTGATAGAGACTTACCAAACATGGGTGCCCTATTTATATCCTCCGCTTCATTTGGTGCCCATGAAAATATTTTTTCCATAGGACCAGGTGTCCCTTACAGTTAATACATGACTTTATGTTGAGCCTCATTTCTCACTCATAAAAATGTTTCCTTATACTTAGAAGACTCCAAACCGAGTTTAATTTAAGCTCTTTTCCAACTCGGCTTCAAAAAGTGAAAATATTGCCGAGTGAACTTGTCTCTTTCACACTCATGAATTGGATTTGAAAGGAAATATATTTGTTACAAGTTTATCCCTTTTTCACACCAACTAGATTAAATATCATGAAAAAAGGACATTTTTTGGCGTCAAGTTGTGATTGCATCTCATGCCCTCGCTTCAAGTATTGAGCCTATAGTTGGTTCTCGCTTTGCGTTATAAACTATTTTCCTAAACATTTTTTCATCCTCAACCAAGCAGAGCCTCATTTCTATCCTTCACAATTTGACACCATATACCCAAGAGGGAACATTCCCCCAAGTGTCCATCTCCTGCATGCATATCCTTTCATTGAGCATAGGTATGCTCCACTATTGGAACTAGTTTTTCTTACTCGTGACACTTGTCTCCTCCTCTATATCATAACATTCATTTGTCTATGAAAAAAAAAAAAAGATGGGCAGGAGGAGAGTAGTATCTTATATTGGTAGCAATTGTGTCACCTTTGAACATAGAACATAGTTATTGAGTCCATTTGTTATCATAATTTTGGGTTCAGCATGGCCTTAGGAAGCTGATCTCATTATAGAGTCTTCTCTACCGAATGGTTACTCTTCCAGGCCCTATGGTGAATTTCATTGATGCCTCCCGCATATCATGGTTTGATCATTGAATCTATGCTGCAAGAGTCTTCCATATGTCTCATGATCTTGTTCAAAGGAAGTCTATCAACCTGTGTTGACTATTCCTTAGAACTCTTGACTTTGCATGTCGGCCATACCCTTAGTTTGTCTCATATTCACATGATACTATAGTCCTATCATGCACCCTGGTCCTACTTTCATAATTGGTAGGTAACCTTAAACTGTAATATACCAGATATAAAATGTATGTAGAACATAAATAAAATGCTAGAAATGGAAGAATAACAACAATATAACCAGAACATTCACCACAATAGCACTGAAATGATAAGAGAATAATAACAGAAATAACACTTTGAATCTAAAAGCAATGTTCACGGGCCTCTTCGAGGGGGCAACCTCTAGTTGAGCAGAGCTCTATTCCAATAATATCCAAGCTAGGGTTCTCATACCCTAGACTCCTATTTATACTAAAAAGAAGCATCTAGATGAAGATCCTTCTAGAAGCGAAAGCTTCTATTAGGTCTTCTTACATCCACCTTATTCTATTTTATTAAAAGGCCTTATTAATATTGACCTTTATTAAATCCGAATATATTGTTCTACCTATGTGCGGGTTAGGACCCTAACATGTCCACCCCCTTAAAAACAGCCTTGTCCTCAAGGCTTTAGATGAGGAAATTGTTATAGAATGGTAGTTGGTTCCCAAGTGGCATCTATTGGAGTTGTATCTTTCCACTAGACTAGCACTTCCTTGATGGTTCTCTGACATGGGTGATGCTCATGCTGGTCCAAAATTTCTTCTGGTTGTAGCCAAATGGCTCCTTCTTCATCTAACTCTGGAAGGTTGGTTTGAATTTTTCACTTAGCTCCAATCACCTTCTTTAAGCATGAAACATGAAAAAAAGGATGTAGCTTCAAATGGATGGGTAAAGCTAACTAATAGGCTACTTGTCCCACACACTTGAGAACGGTATAAGGACCATAAAATTTGGGCGCTAGCTTCTGACAATGCACTACCTTGAGGGAAGTTTGCTTGTAAGGTTGTAGTCAAAGAAACACCTGATCCCCTTCTGCAAATTGATGTTCAGAGTGACCTTGATCTACTTTTTGATTCATGCGATTCTGTGCCATGACCAAATTCTCTTTGAGTATATGGAGAATAGACTCTCGAGATGTAAGTGTTAGGTCAACCACCTAGATGTTCGAGGCACCTGGTAAGTATGAGAGAACTGAAGGTAGCTTCTGTCCATATACTGCTTCAAAAGGAGTCATGCATGTAGCTATATGGTACGAAGTTTTGTACCACCATTCAGCTAGGGATAACCATTGAACCCACTGATTTTTATTTTCTGAGAAAAAACACCTCAAATATGTTTCCAAGCACTTGTTGACAACTTCTGTTTGGCCATTAGTCTGGGGATGATAAGTTGTGCTAAGATGCAATTCAGTGCCTTGTATCTTGAATAGTTCTTGCCAAAAATTTCTTGTGAAAGTTGGGTCGCGATTAGAAACAATAGAGTACGACATGCCATTGTTGGGCTCCGGATTTATAACATTTTCTTGCTGGTTCTTGAAGATTTTGTTTACTCTCCTGAAGTCTTTTGTTAGGCAAACAACATTCTTTTCTGTGCTATTCATATTCTTCTACACATATATGGGCCTTGGAGCACAACTGCTCAAAACACAAGATAATATCCCAATATATGCTTCAATCATTGGACAAAATCTTGCTTTGTATTCACTGGAGCTTGGCCCTGAATGGGTGAAGGAAAGGGTTTAAAAACAAAGATATAATGTGGATGCACTGTCACCTCTTGGTGAAAATGCTGTAAAGGGCAGACAAGGAGTAATTTATCTCTGGAGCAAAGTTACCAACTGGTGCTTCTGATGATGTTGAAGTTGTTAAATGGTTTCCAAAAAGACATGGGGTTATTGATATCCCCAGTGGTGCTAGTGGAGGACTAGGGTATGTTTGTGTTTTATTTGGGAATGCTTTCGGCATTATTATTCAATATGTGCAACTTGTTAAGATCATCATTTACTTTAGTTTCTGGGGTTATTGGGCAATATGAAAAATGCCAAGATAAGATAAATAGGGTGCTCTGCGATTTGAGGAGGAATCTCTACATCTGGACCTTTCCTTGACAGAATAGTTGGCGCCCTCTACCACTTCATAAATCCATGCAGGTGTAACGCTCATAAATCTGTGTATGTGTAACGCAGGGGGGAAACGGTTTGTTTGAGAACCCAATCACTGGCATCGAGTATTTAACATATATAGATTCATGCATAACAGAGGGAAACCGTTTTTCAAATTCTATGTAATCTCATGACACGAATACAGGCAATCTTGAAGTGTTTAATTATGGAAAACGTGTCTCATTCCCCGGGGTACTCTTGAAACCATTTTTGTAACTCCTTATTCATCGAGGGCAAAGCCACGCATTGTCGGAGAGCTGGAACGGGATAGAAATGATGTAGAGAAATATGTAGAGGGGATCTGAACGACTTCTATGTTTTTGAGAAAGGAGATAGACAGAGCATAGACTAGATAGGGGAATAGAACAAGAAATTGAAACTCCATGCATTTTGTACTATTCTTATTCTCAATGAAATAGTTAAGAGCTCCATGAATTCGACTGTTGTTGTTTGTAAGTTTGCTGTGGGTTATTTATTTCCCAGTATGTGTTGATTTAGAGAATGGCCTGTTGATAGAGAAGGCAGGGCCCCCTTCGATGGAAACATAGATGTGTATATATGGCATTTACAGTAGACTCCAGATTTGATTTTATGTTTCAACAGTTTTCTCATTGGTTTAATAGAAGTAGCATTTCATTTCATTGCAACCGAGGGTTTAGCATTATCTTTTCAGCCATTGATTTCATTTCTTCAGTTTTCACATTTAGACTGCTTAACATTCAGGAACTAGTTTGGGTATCTCATGAGATAAAGAAGTTTCATTTGATTACAATAGAAAGTTTCATAGGATGGTTGTTGAGTTGTGTGGAGTGATAAGTAGAAAGAACTTAACTGTTTTCAGTAGATCTCTTACATGCATATACAGAGCAGTCTTATGAAGTTAGTACAGGTTGGTACAGAGTAGTGCAGATGAGTGCAAGTCAGTACAAGGTAGTGCTGAACAAAGTGGAGTACAGTAGCTTCTTTCTGCAAGTTTCTTTTAGCAGTTCAGAGATTAGTTTGGCATCCTTTAAACCCCCTCTTCAGCCCTGCATTTCCTTTGTTGGTTCCTCTAAGTCTACCTTCCTGGGTTGACAATTAAATGTTGATTTACATGGTATATCTGCAGCTCGACATTTTTGGCGCCATTGCCGG
>JZKD02S1961976.1:1196478-1210672 GCA_000966675.3 Picea glauca
GCTATTGGTAATCTATCTTCAAGTAGTCCCTACCTTAGTGTGGCACCTGTAGTCAATGGGTGTTTGTGTTTCATGTCTACAAAGCCTCCAGTATGTAGAGTGCACAGAGGACCTTGTGATGTTAAGACTACATTTTGTCTTATAAAGGCCAATGCTTTATCTGCACTAGTGAACCTTTTGCAAGAACGTGAGGGTAACACTACTGGTGCAACAGTTCATGCACTTGCAATGTTGGTAAGTGACGATGACATTTTGAGCAAGGGAGCTACTGTACTACATCAAGAGAAGGCTATTGACCCTGTGATTGAAATTCTTTCTCAGGGAACAACAGAGTCCAAAGAAGAGGCAGTGAGACTTTTAGAGAAGTTATTCAATATTAAGGAAATTGTAGAAGCATATGCATCCAAAGCAAGGATTCCTCTTGTGGACCTGGCAACTCAAACGCATTGGGGTGGATCACTTAGAAAAAAAACAGCCAACGTCTTGGCACAGTTAGAAGTCAGACAAGAACTATCAAGTTATTTTGATATAGATTTCCATTGCTTGCAAGTTGCAATGCATTTCATAGCGTTCCTGTTTTTCTTGTTCCTACCAAGGATCATTACTTCTAATTTGCATGTGTAGCATGTAAGCTCCTAAAGGAATATGAGACATGTTGGCTCGCAGATATAACACTTTTTGAACCCTCTACATTCACTTCTACACCCCTTAGTTCTCTCTCTCACCTTATAAACGCATTTATATTTTCACTCATACAACTAAATACCCAGCAAGTCTAGTAACGTATGGTCATCTCTTAATTTCCTTTTATTTTAATGATTAAATACAATTTTTAGAGGGTTCATGACTTATTGTATTAGAAATGTAGCATTCTTTGATTTCAGGTGGACATATATGATGAGGACTCTCCATAATTCAGAATGTTCTGTCTCAAGCAGATATTGATTGTCCAAAGTTGCACTCACTGATGCCTCTTTCTGCAGCTTACTTAATGATGATTGCTTGGCTGCTGCAACTGCTGCATGCCCTTCCATCAAGTTATTGGTTTTGATGACGTGGACTTCAATTGGGCCAGAGGGGCTGTTGGCCCTACGGAGACTCTCCAACTTGACACTTTTAGATATGTCTTATTTGCAGCCTATCATTGATTCTTGTCCCCAATTAAAGGTTTTTTTTAAGCTTCAGGTTTTCAAGTATCTTGAGAATACAACATTTATTCCACTCCATAAAGGAAGAGCACTTCCAAACCTCTGTGATTTGAATGAGTTGAAAGAACATGATAAGAGTGCAGGATCTTTTCAAAGCACTTTCACATCAATCAGATGGACAGTTCTTGGGACTGTTAACATTCTATTACCGTGCCAGTGTTAAAGAGGTGAATTCATTTGCATGAGGACATGCAAAAGGCTGGGCATGGGGGAATGTTGGGCTCTGGATTTGATACATTTTATTGCAGATTATTGGTTTCTTTCATGATTGGGTTGCTAAGGTTTTCATACTTATGAAGTCTTATTCTTAAGAATTCTTGCAAAACCTCACTCATATGCTGTGGCACTCTTCTTGATATCATTGCAACACTATTACAAGAAAATGCATCCATTTTGCTAACAATGGAATGGCAGATAATGACGAAGGATTTTTGCATTGGTTAATCTATTTGTTTTCCTGGGTTCTAGACGTGGCCATCAAGAGTTTAAATGTTGAGCGCCATCCCTGGGATATTTGTCTCCTTAACATAATGATTGATATTGAACAGAACTTACCAGTACCATGTACCAACTCGCACCCATTAAAGATATCAACGAAGCTGCTAAATTTACCCAGCTCTTAGAAGGTTTGGAAGGTTTGTTAGGGAAATTGATATTGAAGTTTCCAATGAAGTGGAACGATTGGAAATCCTCTGTATCCATAAAAAAGAATATGAGTATTCTAAAGATGTTGAATGAATTGCTGAAATCCTCAAATCTATGTTTACTCCCAATGGGCACTTCCAGACTACGTTGAGCTCCAGTAACCCTATCTGCCCTACGTGAAACTATTGCCAAGGTGCCCAATGTTTCTTGGGATGACTTTGCCGAGGTGCCCAATGCTTCTTGGGAGGACATTGGCGGTTTGGAAAACGTCAACAAATTTATTATTGCCACGTGTATTTTGTATTGCCTTCGTGTCATTAGGTTAGGGAATCGGTTCCAAACTTGATGGAATCGCCTATCTTAAGGGGTGAATAAGCATATAGTTTCACATATAATCATGCTTATCAAGAGACACGGGTAAAGGCAATCCTGAAATTGATTGATTATGTAAAAATGTGTCTCATCCTCCTTGATCTCTCGAAACCGTTTTGTAACTCCTTATTCATCTAGGGCACAAAGCCACGCATTGCCAGGGAGCTGAAACGTTATGTAAAAAGATATGAAATGCTTCTATGGGGGAAAAAATGAGAATGGAGACGGAGCATAGGGTAGAAGAATAGAAGAATGGAAATCTCCAGGACTTGTACTGTTCTCATTTTTCAATAAAATAGTGAGGGTTTTCATTAACATGATTTCCTTTATTTCCATTTTGCTGTTAGTTATATTCAATATGCGTTGATTGACAGAATGGCCTGTTGACAGAGAAGGCAAGGCCCCCTTCGATGGAAACAGAGCTGTGTATATATGGAATTTACAGTAGACTCCAGATTCGATTCTAATCTACATTGCAGTTTTCTCTTTGATTTCATAGAACAGAAATGGCATTCCATTTGATTACAGTAGAGGGTTTATCTTTTACATGCATGTACAGAACAGTATCGGTTAGTACCGAGTAGTACATAGTAGTGCAAAGCAGAGTAGAGTACAGTAGCTTCTTCCAGCGAGTTTCTTTTAAGCAGTTCAGAGATTAGTTTGGCATCCTTTAAACCCCCTCTTCAGCCCTGCATTTCCTGTGCTGGTTCCTCTAAGTATACCTTCCCAGGTTGACAATTAAATGTTGATTTACATGGTATATCTGCAGCTCGACATCCATGAAGCTTGAAGACCTGATCCATGAAAATTTGAGCCACCATGGATGCTGTAAATGGGTTTTGAAGGGCACAGAAATGAGCATACTTGGAAAAGGGATCAAAAACCACCATTATGAGTCATTTATTTCTCGATTTGGGTATGCTGGTAATAAAATCCATAGAGATATCCTTCCAAATAGCAGGTGGAATCAGGAGAGGTTGTAGTGTGCCCAGAGATTTAACTGCTTCTCCCTTGTTGCGTTGATAAACATCACATTCAACGACAAAATTACGAATGTCCTGTTTCATACCATCCCAGAAAATGGAATGTTTGGCCCTATCATAGGTTTTGGTGAACCCAGAGTGCCCTATTGTGGGTGTATCATGAAGCTTAGAAAGTATCGTGGATTTAATATTTGATTGTTTACTTAGATACAAATGGCCTTTGTATCGAAGTTCATCATGGAGGCAAGAGTACCCTGGGGAAGATGGAGCATTGGACTACAATTGTTAGATCAACAGTGAACTTTTGGGATCTTATAGCCATTCCTAGCAAATGGGTTGGAGCCAATCTGGGACAATGAATGAAAGAGAAAACAAGGATCCTTCATCTTCATATTTGCAGGAAAGTGCATCCGCAACCACATTGTCTTTGCCTTTCTTGTAAATGATCTAATAATCATATCCAAGGAGCTTAGTCACCCATTTTTGTTGTTCTAGGGAGGAAATGCCTTGTTCCATAAAATACTTGAGGTTTTGATGGTATGTCTTAATTTGGAAATGTTGTTGCAATAGATAAGGGCGCCATAGATCAATGGCATGAAGAATAGCTACCATTTCCTTTTCATAGATGGATTTTCCCAGATTTCTTTCATATAGTTGCCTACTGGTAAAGGCCAAAGGTCAACCCTCTTAGGACAACACCAATTCCTTTCCCTGAGGCATCACATTCCAACACAAAGGTTTTTGTGAAATCGAAAAGGGTGATGACTGGAGTGGTGCACATGGCCATCTTCAATGTTTGAAAATATTGAGCAGCGGTTTTAGTTCAAGTGAAAGAGTTCTTTTTTAGGAGAGCAGTGAGAGGTGCTGCAATCTTCACATAATTTTTAACAAACTTGCGATAATACCCTGTTAATCCCAGAAATCCATGCAAGCTCTTAAGAGTCTTTGGGTGAGGCTAGTATTGTATAGCTTCAATATTTCTAGGATCCACCCTAATGCCATCCTTTCCAACCATATGACCCAAGTATTCTACTTCTGAGGCACCAAAAGCACATTTAGACTATTTCAGGAAAAGTTGGTGATGAGAGAGTATATGGAGAACTTGATCCACATGAGCAAGATGGTCTGTCCAGTTTTTTCTATAGATGAGGATATAATCAAAGAAAACTAAGACAAAATGGCAAAGAAAAGGATGGAAGACATGATTCATGAGGCTTTGGAAGGTGGAGGGGGCATTACACAAGCCAAAGTGAATGACAAAAATCTCATAGTGGCCCTCATGAGTTATAAATCTAGTCTTGGGAATGTCGGCCTCTTTCATATGTATCTGGTGGTAGCCCAAATGAAGATCTATTTTAGTGAAGAATTGGGGGCCACTCAATTCATCTAGGATGTCATCAATGCAAGGAATGGGGAATTTGTCTTTGATGGTAAGTTCGTTGAGGGCACAAAAGTCAGGACACATTTTCCAAGAACCTTCATTCTTGAGGACCATGACCATAGGAGAAGAGTAGGGGCTCATACTAGGGTAGATAACGCCTACATCAGGGAGTTCCTAGACCATTTTCTTAATTTCATTTTTTTTGGAAAAGGGGTTACAATATAGATAGATATTGGGAGGAAGGATTCCAGGTACAAGGGGAATGGAATGATCATGAAAACCATGGGAAGGAGGGATTCCTTGGGGAGTGGAAAAGACTAATTGATGTTTATAAAGGATGGATTGTAGGTCTTGCAGGATCGAGGGTGTCTATGTTGCTTGTATGGCATGGAGTTGGGTGATAACACCAGAATAACCTTTTTTGAGCAGCTTTTCCATGCAATGGGAACTAATGATCCTAGGTGAACCAGCAGTGATGCCTTGAACTTATATTGGTGGCCCTCCTAGTCGAATTGCATGGTTAATTCTTTAAAATCCATGAGAATGGGACCCAAAGTCCTTAGCCAGTCTCCACCCAACACAATGTCACAACCTCCCATGTCGATAGCAAACATATGGGATTTCAGGTGGTAGTCACCAATTTGGAGATGCACATTTTCACGATGCCCTCCACATTTCATGGAACCACCATTGGTAATCATGATTTGGAAATTATTTATGGCATGGATGTAGCAATGAGTTTCTTGGGAAATGCGGTGATGAATAAAATTATGGGTGCTGGCACTATCAACTAGAATAATGACCTTCTGATGCTTGATGTAATCGATTAGCTTCAGGGTTTGGGGAGCGGAGAAGCCAGTGAGAGCATTGAGGGAAATGACCAGTTTTACTTCGGGAGGGTCTGAGAGAGGGGTTATGTCAGTGGATTTAGGTGACTCAGACACAAGGGGAGTTTCTACATCCTCTTCCAAAATATCCTCAGTGATGGCCATAAAAAGATTTTGTTCTTTACACTTGTAGCCTAGTAAATATTTGTGATCATAGTTATAACAAAGGCCTTTGATTTGGCATTCATCCATTTCATCCATGGTCAATTTTTGGATCTTTAGTGGAGCAAAGGGAGTAGTGGGATTTACTAGTTTAGGACGAGGAATAAAGGAGGGTTTTCGGTTTTGAGAGGATACCAACTGTTGTGATTCTTTATCTCTTTTAGTAACCTCCACCCAACTCTGAGGATGAGCCATGAGGATATGGTCCTGAATCTCATCCTTGAGGCCACTGATAAAACACTCTCGAAAAAAAGCATCATACATGCCCTCTGTTCTAAAATCCAGGCGCTCAAAGGAAACTATAAAGTCTTCCACTATTCCTAATTATTTCAACTTTGTCAAATGGCCCAAATGGTTGGTGTCATTTTCAAAGCGTTCATAAAGCTCTACCACAAACTATGTCCAAGCAATATACCCTTGATGATAAGTTTTTCTCCATTGCCACCATTGCCACCATTCTTAATCTAGATGGAGAACACCATATCGGAGTTTGGCTAGGTCATCTGTAATGCCATATAAAGAGAAATAATGTTCCATTTGGGTTACCTAACCAGTGGGATCTGAGCCATCAAATATGGTCACATCCACCCATGGAACACGTAGGTCACGTTGAAAGTGATGGTTCTAAAAGTTATTGGAATGAGAGGAATGGTCACCTTCAAGATGTGGAGGCGAGGAAGAGGAAGGGTTATCTGTAGGGATATGCAGTTTGGTGCAGAGTGCCGAAAATATTGATTCAAGCTGGGTGGTGATGTCTTTTTTTATTTAATCCATTGAGGACGACATGGTTGTATTGATGGTTGCAATATTGGCACTGATTTGTTTCACTTCTTGTTGGGTTTCTATGAAACTAGATTGCAAGTTGTTGAAGTGTGCTTTCAAGTCTTGGCTATGGGTATGGGCCATGTGGATGGGGGGACTGAAAAGGAGCGAGTGGGGTCAATTTTTTTTCCGAAAAATGATATGGATGAATGTGATAAGGGTGAAGAGATGAATCCAATGGAATAGGTCTCAAATAATGGTGAAAAAATTTCCATACTTTTTTTTTTTTTTACAGTTGCGAAGTTATACTCTGGTCTGAAGAATACTGCAGAGAGGAAATGCCCAAATGATTAACCAGAAAGAAATGTGTATTTAATTAGCAACCTGAACAAAGTTGTGCAACAATAGATCTTTTTTGTTTTAATTTGTTTATGTTTCTGTCCCCGAGGGTTAGGTATTCAAGGGTTCTACAGACAAGGGTTTTCCCTGTGCTATAGCTCTCTGATATATGTGTGGGGTCCAATAGTAGTACTCGGCCCAATATCTTAGGGCACTAAGTAAGGAGGATAGATTGTACCCTTAGCCATACTACCTGACTACCTAGGTACTAGAGAGTATCTTCCCAAGTGTCGTTCCTAGTGACACTATAGAAATCAGGTGGTCGATCAGTTTATCTAAAGAGGGCTTTAGGTAATCTAGGCCGATCCATACATAGGTGTTGTTTGATGTGCTACCACTCAAAGGGGTACCAACCAAGGTTACAAGGGTGGCCAACAGATGTACACTTAAGTACCACTTGTATTTCCTACATGTATGAATCCCTCAACCACGGGTTTTTGCGTGTAACGACAGATCTTTGTGGCTTAAAGACACCGAAATACATCTCTACCCTAAAAAAAAAAATTATCCCACATTTTCTGCCGAGGAAAGTGCTCTGATACCACATGTAATATACCAGATATAAAATGTATGCAGAACAAAAATAAAATTCTAGAAATGGCATAATAACAACAATATAACCAGAACATTCACCAAAATAGCACTGAAATGATAAGAGAATAATAACATAAATAGCACTTTGAATCTGAAAGTAATGTTCACGGGCCTCTTCGAAGGGGCAACCTCTAGTTGAGTAGAGCTCTATTAAAATAATATTCAAGCTAGGGTTCTCATACCCTAGACTCCTATTTATACTAAAAAGAATCATCTAGAGGAAGATCCTTCTAGAAGCAGAAGCTTCTATTAGGTCTTCTTACATCCACCTTATTCTATTTTATTGAAAGGCCTTATTAATATTGACCTTTATTACATCCGAATATATTGTTCTACCTATGTGTGGGTTAGGGTCTTAACATAAACTCATTAGTCGGCATTTCATCATTGGTTGTTGACTAGGTGGTTTCCCTTGTGTTCGACGACAAGACATCTATTCACACATTGGGATTCGTGTAGTGTCTCGGATTCCATTAGCCTTATTGGTTGTTTCCTCGCCTTTTTCAACACTTTTCCTCATTGGTTGTTATTCAGAGGGTCTTTTTCGTGTACCACTTGCACTTGTCACATGAAAAAGACACATAGGGTCATTGGTTTATGAACATGTTGTTCGTCCAATTTCTTCCAAATCATGAAGCTCCTGCTTTGTACCTCATGTTGAATGATGAGAGATTCCTTAATTCTCTCCTTTCATTGAGTCTCCTTCCATCGACTTCAACTCATATACTCTATAAAAGAGACATAGAGTCTTATGAGTACCTTGAGGCCTGCAGTCATTCTTGGGAATACATCAATGTCTCGTAATCGATGGATTCTCCAAGTGTTCGAACCTGACACCTTTATTCACACTTGTAAAAATGTACTCGGTGCCTTGATACCTACTTTCATTATCGGTAGGTTGTCTCACGTTTGTTAATGGTATACCTCAATGACCGATAATCAAACGATGTCTCATCGTGTTGGACCTCAACTCCTTTATTCACATGATGTAGACTTGCACCTTTGGAATATTGTGTAGAATACGTGAAGACGTCAGTATGTGGTCATATATTTCCCAATTTGTTGCTTCCTTTCCATTGGACCAGTACCTATATGACTTCAGTGATCATGGGAGATTAGTTTGTAATCCATTATATATTATCTTCAGATTTATTTTGAGACTGGTTCTACTGGGCCTTGTTCGTAACTATGAAAACCTTTGGCATATAACCACATTTGTATTTTCCTATTAATGGCCATGGATAGTTGTTTGGTATATTTTCACATGGATTTGTATTGTAATTCAAATTGGCAGCCATGTATGCAAAGTCAATTCAAAATGCAATGAGCAACTAGTTCTTCCAACTGGTTCCCCAACACTCCACTTATGGGTTTTTATAATGAATTTTGGCCATTGCAGATAATCCTCTGACCTCACACATTAGGGGGCATTTGTTATAGAAAAATTTTCCTCACCCTATGCAATATTGCATAGAGGTCCTTTTTCCATTTCTCTATGCAGACTTTTCATTCCTTTTTGCAAAATCCCAGAGCTAAAAAATACATTTTTTCCACATGTACGCACCTTTCCTACTATACAACATGCGTATATGCAGGCTGGACCACTACAACCCATGTACATGGGGATTTGTGCCCAAAAATGAAATATGGTATCTGGTTTCCATGTCACAATAAGAGATCTATGATCCTTGGCCTTCCATATAATGGAAACGTTCTAACTTATCCGTTCAGTTCCATTTGAACGCTATAAATGGGCCAATTATAATCTATGTAAAAGAGGAGAAAGAATTCAACTTTGATATCAAAGTTACTATGGAGAAATTATTTACTTCATATTGAGTTTGCCTCCCTTTGTCCTTCAAGTCTGAACACAGTGTTCATCCTCCAATATCTTCCCTTATTTATTCAAAACTTCATTGTCTCTCTTCTATGAGCTTGCCTTTGGTGGAGGATTGAAGTGGTGGAGGCCCAACTGGAAGGAAATTGTTTTCTCAATTCTGAACCGTGCCGACATGGAATTCTGTAACATTTTCAGCTCTGTCGATCATATATTAATAGAAATACTTTTTTCCCATCCAATTGATATCTTTCAAATATTTGAATTATTATTCCATGGGTGTGTTTGTCATGTTTATTAATGGATTTTGTTATTGAATGTGCTAACATCATTTATTATCACCATATGATTGTTTTCTTGGTTGTTGAGGACTAGTTGTAGGTATATAGCTTTGGGTCAAGTGCTCAACGATGGACTTCATTGAACGTCTAGACAAGGTAGGCCTTTTATCTTGTCTTACTAGCATATTTGTTTATATAGAATACTTGAGAATAGAGTTGATTTCTGCAGTCATTTTCACCTGTTATGGTTTACCCCTAGACATAGAGATATTTTCCTTGTAACACAGGAGAAGGTGACATATTTCACCCAATAACATTTGTAAGAAGGAAACTATCAAATTCATAGAAGAATTATAATACAACAGAAAGAGAAGGTTTGGCTATGTTGTATGCATTATAAAAGATCATACATTATTTCTTAGGCCAACATTTTAAAATGTTTACATATCACTTTGATTTTAGATACCTAGTCAACAAGCAAGTGTTGGGGTGGAGAATATGTAGATGGTTGTTGTTATTTCAATATTTTGATTTTGAAGTAGTTGTGAAACTTGGAATATTGAATGCATGGCCAGATCATCTATCCAAGATAAATAATGGAGAGGAACCAAGTAGCTTGGAGAACAATTTTCTTGATGCACAACTCTTTTTCAGTATAGATTGTTGATGAATACTTTGTTGATATCATTGAATTCTTGAGTACGAGATTTTCCGCAAAGGAATATAATATTGTACAGAAGAAGAATTGGTGGATAGAGTTGTAAATTACCAACTTATTGCAGGACACTTGTATAAACTAGGTGCAGATAATATTTTAAGGAGATGTGTCATGAAACATGAAAAACCTATCATATTAACAGAAGCACATGAAGGAATAGTTGGAGGACATTATGTAGGGAAGGATACTACACATAATATATTTCTCACAGGATTATGGTAGCCAACAATTTCTAAAGATGCAAAGGAGTATTTCTAGAATTGTGATTTTTTTCACGGAGTAGGAAAGCCATCCAGGAGGGATGAGATGCCCTTAAAACCTCAGGTAACTCTTAAAATGTTTGAAAATGGGTAGTATACTTTGTAATACCAGTCAATCCACTAGCTATAATATCAAGAGTAAGGTATATCATTACAACGACATAATATTTAACCATATGGGCTAAAGCTGCAATAGTAAAATATTGCAACATAGAAACTGTAGTGCACTTCCTATTTGAATAAGTAATTACTATATTTTGATGCCCTATAATTTTGATGAGTTATCAAAGGACTCATTTTATCAATAGTACCATCCAGGAAATGATTGAATAATTTGAGATACATCATCAGAAGAGCACTCCCTACTACCCTCAAGCTAATGGAACAATAAAATCCTTTAATAATATATTGGAGAATGCCTTAACCGAGATTTGCAATGTAAAAAGGGATGATTGGGATTTGAAGATACTAGCAGTATTATGAGCCTATAGAATTACATGCAATAAAATCACAGGGAAGACACCTTTCAGATTGGTGTATGAAAAGGAAGGAATAGTCCATTTGGAATACTTGATACCTGGTCTGCACATTGTATCGATTACAAACATGAAAGAAAGAGGTGCAATATAGGAAAGATTGGCTCAACTCATGGAACTAGAAGAAGACAGGATTATGGTTGGTTTCAAGTATAGAAAGAAAAGGAAAAATCTTGGCATAATAGACACATTAAGAAGAAAAAAATTAAGGAAGGAAATCTGGTTCTTCTCTATGACAACAAATACTTACAAAACCCAGGAAAATTCAGGATGCATTGGCTAGGGCCATATGAGATAATGACTACCACATATGAAGGTGTTGTGAAGCTACAAGATTTAGCAGGAAAATAGGTTCAAGGATTGGTGAATGGAATTTGTCTGAAACTGTATAGGGATAGTTGACCCAATAACCTTGAGTAATTGCAACTTAGAAAAGTAGAGTTGTACCTAATGTATATAGTAGGAGTTAAAAAAGAAAAATAACAAAAAAATGGAAAAACAAGAAAAATACAAAAAGATGCAGTAGATAGATAAGTGGTAGACATGAAGTTGGGTGATATAACGTGCATGAAGATATCAATTGGAATGAAAGAAAATGAATACATTGTGCACCAAAAATTTGGGACTAGGAAGAATAAGAAGAGCACTACGAGAATGGAGCATGAAGCAGAAGAAGTGTTCAAAACTATTCTTAATAGCGTGAAAGAAGGGAACATACCAATGGAGGAGAAGATCGAAAAGACAATGCAGGATATGGAGGCTTATAGGAGCCACCTCACAGAGTTGATAGAACTCCTAGTGGTACCTATCACTCCACTAGAGGTCAGAGCACAAAGGGAGTAAGAGGTGAAAAGTCATAAGGAGAGAATTGGACAAATGAGCTAGGAATTCACAGAGCTATACAATAAAAGTGTGCAATTATGGATGAGACTACATCAGGATGAGAAACTATGAGAGCTAGACAAGAAAGAAGAAGAGATAAATACAACAGTACAAGAACTCAAGTAGAGGTAGAAAGTGATGAACATATCAGATAGTTTGAATAGTGCATAGGAATTGAAGAATTTACAGAAAGAACTAGAGAGTATATAGGTAGAAAAGAAGTCAAGGAAGGCGCAGTTGGAACCACTACAGGAAGTCACAGAAAAAATGTTGACATATATTGACAGAGAAAAATTTCATATTGAGTAGGTTGGATTTGAATGTGAAGAACTGTTGAAGGATAATATTACAGTGTGAATTATGGAGACAGTGGCAGAGAAGAGAGCACATGTAAAGTCTCAAGTTGAAGAAGTTTCAGGTAGGTTTCATGTGTTGGAGAAGTCAATGTAGGAGGAAAACACTACCTGAGTGTCTTGGGACGAGACATAGGTGAGTGTTAGGGGCCTATTGGTGCATGCCATTTTGGGAAAAACACAATAATTTATGAAGGAAGTTAGAAAAGGGCCAGAAAAGGAGCGTGTGTTGGAAAATAAAGAAAAGTTGTTAGAAAAACATGACCGCAGAGCAATAAAATAAAACAAATGCAGAAACAAAACACAGAAGACACACAATACAAGAGAGACATAGATTTACGTGGTTCACCCAATGTGGGCTACGTCCACTATATGAATTTCCAGGTCCTTCCTTTATTATTATCTAGCAAATGAAGGGATACAACCTATAGCAAAACTCACTGTAACTTCCTCTTCTTTCTCTCACAGTCTCCTTTCTCAGAATACAATATTCACCATCATCCATAGACGCAATACATTTACCTCATAAAAGAGGGTTTCCTTCTAGGGAAAAAACCCTAAAATAATATCTACCATTAGATATGCGACCTTATAATGAATGGTCCATATTTAAAATGAAATTACAATATACTTTTACAAGGCAATTTTTGCTTCAGGGGCTTCGCCCTCGAACCCTTGCTAGGTGCCCGCTTGCCCCCAGACCCCCCAGTCGGAGGGATAGGCCCCTCGGACCCCACAGAGGGGGTACCCCCCTATGCACTCCCCCGCATGGAAGTGTGTACATACTTTTGAGGTGTAAATACTTCATGGGGTATAAACACAACTGAAAGTAAAAGACCTAAAAATCAGGAAGATAATCAGGCTCCACAACCAACAATCTCCCACTTGGAGACTGATCTCAACAACTCCACCACTGTTGTATATGCTAGACTCTGAACCTTCTTGGACCTGGAAAATTTCTCATTTTCATCTTCATTCTTGAAGACCAATTGAAACTGAGCAAGAACGCAGTTTCTCCCTAGTTACTCCCTTTGTTAACATGTCTGCAGGATTTTGGCTAGTGTGTATCTTTTACAGCTTCAATTGTCCATCTTCCAAGGTGGATCGTATGAAGTGGTACCTCAACTATATATGCTTAGTATTTGAATGGAAGGCTGAGTTATTTGAAAGGTGAATGGCACTCTGACTGTCACAATACAACTTGTTGTTCTCCTGCTTCTTTCCCAATTCCTCCATAAACCTTTGTAACCAAATTATCTATTTACTAGCCTCTGTAGTAGCAACATACTCTACCTCTATTGTTGAAAGTGCAACAACCTTTTGCAGTCTTGAAATCCAACTTACTGCTATTCCACCTATAGTAAAAACATACCCTGTGGTGCTCCTCCTGCTATCTTTATCACCTGCCATATATGAATCAACATATCCCTGTAGAAAAGTGCATGAACCTCCAAAACATAATGCATGTGTAGTAGTGCCTCTCAAATACCTAAGAATCCACTTTACTACCTCCCAATGTTCTTTACCTGGATTGTTCATATACCTGCTCACAACTCCCACTGTATGTGCAATATCTGGTCTTGTGCAAACCATTGCATACATCAAGGTGCCAATTGTTGATGAATATGGGACCTTGGACATGTATTCTATCTCCTCTTGTGTCTTAGGACACATTTCCTTAGTTAATTTGAAATGGCTGGACAAAGGTGTACTGACTGGTTTTTCATTCTGCATTCTAAACCTCTCCAACACCTTCTCTGTGTACTCACCCTGAGACAATGTCAGTTTGCGATTTTTCCTATCTGTTGTTATTCTCATGCCAAGGATTTTATTTGTAGCACCCAAATCCTTCATCGCAAATGAATTGGATAATTTCTTCTTGAGCACATTTATATCCTGCATATTAGTCCCTGCAACAAGCATGTCATCTACAT
>JZKD02S1961976.1:1212525-1224152 GCA_000966675.3 Picea glauca
GCATGAAATGAAGCTCCTGAATCTACTACCCAAGACTCAGAAATATTATCTACAGAAATAATCAAAGCATCTTGTAACACATCACCTGTTACATTTGCTTCCTGATTTCTCTCCTTCTGTCCATCTCTTTTGTTCTTTGGAGCTCTGCAGTCTTTCTTCAGATGTCCTTTCTTCCCATAATTTCAACACTCTATATTTCCAAGTTTGGATTTGGATCTTCCCCTCCTAGACTTTCTGTGGTTTCCTGAGCCCTTTCCTCTATCCTTTTGTCTTCCCCTATTCTCCATGTTCAACGCATTTCCTGATGTCTCACCTGTGCTTTTTCATCGTATTTCCTCACTAAGGATAAAACCAACAACATCATCAAATTTTAAAGTATTTGAACCAGACATAGATTTACTTACAATAATGACCAAGCCATTCCATCTTTCTGGCAATGAGCACAAGATTATAAGAGCCCTAACCTCATCATCAAATTCCACTTTTATAGAACTTAGTTGATTAGTAACCGTATTAAATTCATTTAAATTATCTGTAACAGACCCACCTTCTGACATCTTCATATTAAATAATCTCTTCATTAGAAATACCTTATTCGATGTCGAAGGTTTTTCATACAATTTGGCCAATGCGTCCATCAAACCCTTCATTGTCTTTTCTTTCGAGATATTGAAAGTCACTGATGCTGCCAGGCTTAGCCGTATTGTTCCTAGAGCCTTTCTGTCAAGAATCTCCCATTCTTCATCCTTCATGGCCGTTAGCTTCTTTGCTACTGCGCTCAATGGTAGGAATAGATCCTTCTGATATAAATAATCTTCCATCTGCATCTTCCATAACTGGCAGTTTTGGCCATTAAATTTCTTGACCCTAAACTTTCCATCTTCCAACATTGCTCCCACTCAAACCAGGAACCCTCTTTCCTGCGAGTTACCTTACGCTCTGATACCAGTTGTTATAAAAACAGAACCATGGAGCAATAAAATAAAACAAATGTAGAAACAAAACACAAAAGACACACAATACAAGAGAGACACAGATTTACGTGGTTCACCTAGTGTGGGCTACGTCCACTAGAGAAATTGTCAGGTCCTTCCTTTATTATTATTCAACAAATGAAGGGATATAACCTATAGAAAAACCCGTTGTAACTTCGTCTTACTTCTCTCACAGTCTCGTCTCTCAGAATACAATATTCACCATCATCCATAGTCACAATACATTTCCCTCATAAAAGAGGGCTTCCTTCTAGGTAAAAAACCCTAACATAATCTCTACCATTAGATCTGCGACCCTATAATGAACGGTCCAGATTTACAATGAAATTACAATATACTTTTATAAGGCAATTTTTTCTTCGGGGGCTTCGCCCCCAAACCCCTCTGGGGGCCTGCTTGCCCCTAGACCCCCCAGCCGGGGGGATAGGCCCCTCGGACCCTGCATAGGGGGTAGCCCCCCTCTGCACTCCCCCATGTGGAAGAGTGTACATACTTTTGGGGTGTAAATACTTCATGGGGTATAAACACGACTGAAAGTAAAAGACCTATAAATCAGGAAGATAATTAGGCTCCACAACCAACAAAAGTAATTCCAGAAATAAGGAAGAGCAGCATGAGGAAGAAGGAAAGGAAAAAGAAGGAAGAAGGACACATATCAACAAAGGAAAATGGTTGGATTATTGACCAACCAGGTGCAGGAAGTTAGAATGTGGAAAAAACTAATCCACTTAGGGTTAGTGGGTTAGGGTTTTGGTCATTGATTGTAACAGGTTTTAACCCACTTTTGTAGTATAAATATGTATTGTGAGATCTCAGGAGATCCATTTTTTTGGAGTAAAGGTTGAAATTATTTTGTAGAACTTAGAGTCGGTTTGGAGATAGAGTTATGGATCGTAATCGAGGGTAAGGTTGCAATATGTGCAACTTGGTGTGATATTTTCTACCTCACATATACATGTGCATATCATATGCACTTCTTATGTATTGCGCACAATGCTATAAATTTGATGAAGATAAAGAAAAGAGTGAAAAATTCCAAATCCTTGTGGACATAGACTAGGGGGTGAACCACAATAAAAATTGTGTCTCTATGTGGAATGGTTGTCTTATTTCTTGAAGTTACTTTGTTATATTGAATGAATGAATCTAGTAGAATTAATATGCAACATGCACTAGAACAAGTCATGATATTTGCTGCAGAATGAATATTAATGAATGTAATTGAGTACAAAATGTTAGATTTGGATGAAATGATGTGGTAGAATGGTAGATCTGATATATGTTAAGGTAGAAAGCATGTATGACATATCGACAATAACCTCCCTTCCATGATTGATACATTTGGGTCATGCATTCACCCATAATCCATCATGGGTGAGAATTCATTGTGCACTATGTGCGTAGTCTTGCCTTATGGTCTCCTGAAGGTCCAATGGTTTTCACAACTTTGTTGGAAACCTAAAGTAGAACCTGGGTCAACCCACACATCCAAAATAGATTGAATCAATAATGAACAAGAGTAGAAGCCCATGTAACTCAACCTCACAGTGGAGGCCTCAAAAATCACATTACTTGCCTAACATTGGGACATATAATAATGGCATGCCCAAGATGAATATTATTGTTCCATAATTTGATGGATCCGATGCAAGAGAATAAAAAAGATGGGTGAATAAAATCGAGCAGTACTTCAGGTATTACCATATTTTTTATAATGAAAAAAAAATTAATGTTGCATATATATATTTGAAGGAATTTTCATATGACCGGATCCTATGGTGGAGAGAAAAATCTGAATCTCTAGCAAGAGATTGGGCTATATTAAAAAAAACTTCTTCTTATGTTTTCTCGGCATAGAAGAAAAAGGGTTTTTTTCTAGACTCACCCAATTACAATAGTTCGGTACAATGGAGTAATTCTTTTAGGATTTACATGTGTTAGCCACTCATGTACTTGATATATAATAATATTGGCTACTGCAAATAGGATTATCATGATTGAAGGAAAACATCCAAAATGAACATGAACTACTTGACATTAAAGATATCGAGAAAGATCTATAGAAAGATGAAATTGCTAAAAATAAACTTAAAGTATATCAAAATACAGAATGAAACTCACTAAAAGACTCTAGATCCAAATATGTTCCCCCTCACAAAAGGACACCACCCCATACACAAGAAAAGACAAGGTTAAGGACCAATGTTTTAAATGCAACACACCTAATTGGAAACCAAACCATAAGTGGAAAGACAAAAAGTTTTTTCATTGTTAAATAAACAAGAGTGACAGTGATAAGGATGTAGAAGAAGGGGATGTATCTTCATCCGATGAAGAAAAAAATTGTGCAGACTCATGAAATATCGATGAGTTAGGGAATAAAAATGCAAATCTGACACTCTCTATTTCTACAATGATGGGTATTTATCATCCCCAAACTCTAAAAGTTTATTGATATATTAATAAAAATAAAGTAACAATGATCATCGATAGTGTAAATTCACCTAATTTTATAGATACAAATATAGAAATGAAATTAAACATATTCATTCATCCTACCTCTGAATTTCAAGTCTCCATCCCAAGAAATATGACTACATCATGTGATGGGAAATGACACAAGCTAGAAATATCCATGAATGACTACAAATTAAAATCTCCTATGTATGCTATTGCAATCAGAGGGGTAGATATTGTATTGGGGGGTTAGTGGCTTGCCACACTTGGTACTATTGAAATAAACTTACAAGAGAAATTTATACATTTTTATAAAAATGGGGAAAGCTACAAATTACATGGAATTAACTGTGCTCTCCCACAAATAGTATCATCCAATAGAATCGAAAAAATGATTAAAATGGGATCCTGAGATTATTTCTTAAATTTTTATGCAATAGATGATACTACTATGGAGGGAAAAAATGATGATCCCAAAAAATTGGAAAAAATTCTTGGAAAATATAACACCATTTTTCAAGAACTTCTTCATGGGATTCCTCCACCTTGTGCTATAGATCACATCATAGAATTAATCCCTGGTTCCACACAGTTTAGAAAAAAATCCTATAAACACTCGCACCAACATAAGACAAAAATCAAGTGCTTGGTCAAAGAATTATTATATTGAGGTGTTATTACTCGAAGTAAGAGTCCTTTCTCAGCTATGGTCACACTTGTTAGGAAAAAGGACGAATCATATAGATTCTATATTGATTATTGGGCATTAAAAAAAATTATGATAAAGGATAAATTTCCAATTCCAATTATGGATGAGTTATTAGAGAAGCTCCATGGTGGCAAATAATTCTCTAAACTATAACTGAAGTCGGGTTATTACCAAATAATAATTTGAGAGGAAGACATTCCCAAAAATTCTTTCTGTAGCCATGAAGGGTTGTACGAATTATGATTCATGCATTTCAGCCCATTGAATGCTCCTGATACCTTCCAAGAAGTAATGAATCATTTATTATGTCCGTACCTATGAAATTTTGTACTTGTTTTCTTTGATGATATCCTTGTTTATAGAAAAAATTGGAACTCACACCTCAAGCACATTGAGACAGTATTAAAAATACTTCAAGAGAATAAGTTCTATGCTAACAAATCCAAATGTAGTTTTGAGCAAAAAGAGATAGTATTTTTGGGACATGTTGTATTAGATGAAGTAATCAAGGTTGATCCAAATAAAATTGCAACGATTACTAATTGGCCTAGCCCCAAATCAATCACATCGTTACAGGGATTCCTAGGTTATACCGGGTAATACAAAAAATTGTTTGAAACTATACACAAATTGTGGCCCCATTAACAACATTATTGAAAAAATATGCATTTAAGTGGAATGACAAAGTTGAAGCATGTTTTATAAGGTTGAATATTTTAATGACATCCACTCTAGTTTTGTCAACACCAAATTTCCCCAAATAATTTGTCCTTGAATGTGATGCTTCAGGAGATGGATTAGGTATCATACTTATGCAAGATAATCTTTTTGTATTTTGGATGCTTTATCCTAAACCTTGAACATATATTTTAATACATGGATCGTAGTTCCTTCATGGTTGTCTCCCACGCTTCCCTTTGACTCTATGTTATTTTCTTTTGTTTCTCTTTCAGGTGACTCTCGAGATGTATGTCCTCCATGCCCTTTTCTTCTAGGAATCAATGTAGTCATATGATGGTGGAATCACCATCTTTGATACCACTATAATATTACCAACTAGGATAGAAGGGAGTTTTAATATTTTCTACTCTAAATTTGTTGTTTCTTATTATATGAATGTATTGTTAACTTGTTATAGATATTTTCTAAATGAGGATTATTATCAAACATATAGCATACATTAATTACAAAATAATGGAGCAGATAATCATGGCATCTTATTTTGGATAAAAAATCCCAAAATCAGTACACTGATGTCTAATGTTTGTAATACCAGTTGCATAATACTACTAAGCACACAAATCTAATGGCTACTAGGTAGCTACACAATCTAATACAGAAACACATGAGAAAAACTTGGAATCATGCCAATATATGGTGACCATTTATCCAATGCTTACCAATCCTTACTCTTCTCTTCTCCAGCAACACCTATCTGCATTTGACCTTCCCTTCTTGAGCTCCTCACAATCCTAGTTTGATAGATGGCTGGAAACCCCAATTCACATAGGTACTCGTGGGATGATTGGGGGGTGTCTAGTGGGGGTTCACGGTACAACCCATGCTCAACCTATGGGGATGTCTCCTTTTACAATTGCATGAAAACCTCCTAGCACCTCCAGGTATGAAACTAGGCCTCTTCTTGAAATTCACCGCAGACCCTTGTGCAAGCTGATATTCTCTCCAACTCCATCCAGTAATAAATCAAACACCAAATGAATGCCAATGAGAAATCTGGATGAATCCTCCTCTTTTCAAGCTAGGGTGGATATTGCACCACCAAAACTAAACCTACAATGGAAGGGATTTTCCCAAAACCCCAACGAAAATGATAGCTACAAGAGAACTCAATAAGATATCAGATCATAATTCCAAGGGAAAGGGTTACTCCTCTATTCATCCTTTCTTTGTACCTTCTATATATTTCCCCCATTTTGACCAAATGAGATATTCACTTTATTTTCCCTCCAATTCCATTTAAATATAATTTTTTATTTTGTTTAATGTCACTTTTAGGATTTTTCCTTCTTTTACCTACTGACACCAAATAAACCCACCTTGAATCCCCTTTGTCCTTGCTGACTATATCCAAAAGGAATCGTATAGGCTATTGAATCATCCTTCATCACATTCATTTGGAAGGGGACATTACATTTTGTTAGCGCATGCTCCAATATATTTTTAAACAATTTGATAGTTCCATTGGCCTATGGATGATATGGTGTGCTCTTATGATGATAGATCATGAAATCCTGAGTTAGCACACAAATAGTTTCATTTAAGAATTGTGCACTCTGGTTGCTCATTAGTATCTTCGGGCATCCAAAACGGGTGATAATATTCTAAAAAATAAATCGTGTGGTTGTCTCCGTAGTAAAATCCTTTACCAGCGCAACTTCTACGCAACGGGTCAAGTATTCCATCATGGTGATAATATACTATGCACTATTTCTACATACCATGGGATTGATTGGCACTACAAAATAAATTTCCCACTTGTGAAATGGCTCTAGTGTAGTGATTGGAAAGAGTGGTAGTTGATCTCTCTTTTATGG
Source organism: Picea glauca (assembly GCA_000966675.3). NCBI lineage: Eukaryota > Viridiplantae > Streptophyta > Pinopsida > Pinales > Pinaceae > Picea > Picea glauca. The sequence goes on from JZKD02S1961976.1 coordinate 1,219,242, forward strand.
CTTCTCGATTAATTCACAAAAATTGTAGCACTTACAATAATCCTTTGATTCATCAAACAATGATGACCACCATAATCCTACATGCAACAATTTCCACATTGTTTCCTTCCCTGTGTTGTGTCCACCAATAATTCCTTCGTGTGCCTCATAGAGCACCATTTTGTGCTCATTCGCCAAACAAAAAATGTGTAGTATCCCATTAGTGCCAAGTTTATATAAATTCCCTTCAATCAACTCATAATTAGTGCTCAAGGTTACTATTTTTTTACACTATGCCTATGTGTGCTTCTCTGGTTCCTTTCCTATTGTAAGGTATGTCACAATCTCTGCAATTTGATCTAGAATTTCTTAAAATTTGAAGGGATATGTGTCTAGTAACTCATCATCCAAAATACCTACAACTTCCCTTGACTCTAAAATTGAGAGATGATTGGGCCCCACATTATGATTTCGAATTTTGACCACTACTTCAAAATCAAACTCTTGGAAGAGTAACAACCATTGACATATCCTCCCCCTTAAAATTGGCTTGTTCACTAATTATTTAAGAATTGAATGATCGATGAATTAGTAGTGTTTGAATTTATACAAGGAATAAACCATTTCCAATCCTTCGCACCCTGTGGTTGTATAGTTATTTTTGGAATAGGACAACTTTTTATTGGAAAAGTAGACCAGATGACCAATCTTATCCTCTCTCAGCTATGCAATAATTGCACCAAGTGCAATGGATGACGCATACACATGTACATTGAAGGTCTTGGTCCAATGTGGAAATATACAGATCAACATAATGACTAATCTCTCCTTAAGTTTGTCTAACACCTCCTAACATTCCTATGTTTAGACATACTTGGTATCCTTTCTCATCATATTTTTCAATGGTGTAGTAACCTTTGCATAACTATGCATGAACCATATATAGTTTCCTATATGTCCAAAGGTGCACACAACTCTCATATGGAGGTTGGGGCTAACATGTCCAGAATCAGTACAATATTTGCTTGATTGAGTAATATGCCTTCTTTGTAGATGACATGTCCCAATAGAGTCCCAAATGATGTATAGAATATGAAAATTTTCAAGTTTAAAGAGATATATAACTCCCTACATCTATCCAACATCAAGCATAATACTTGCATATTGTAACGCACCTGACCTCTAAGTACACCCTTTCTGGGGATGGGGCATCAAAATTTTTCTTACTCTAATCAATTCGAATCATCTATATGAGATGATTCATCCTCTTCTATTCACCTGTATCTTTCTAACGACTATTATCAGGCTCTAATATGACCTCTGGTTTACAATTTATGGCTTCCTGAAGTCCTTCAAACATTCATTAGTTTAAGGCCACATGGCGCCCACAAGGTTCCATCTTGTTCGTACCATTTCTAGGTTCCTACCTCCCACTAAGAAGTTCCATCCATTTTTCAAACCAATGGTGATAATTAATCCTCATCTAACATAGGCTAGAGGAGAATTCAACATTTGACATTGAACATCCCTTTTATTTTCTGCATGCATGTCCTCTGGAGTCCCGAATTTGCAAACTCCTAAAGGAGCCCTAAATATCTCCACATGGCTCCGACCTTTGAGCATTTCAACTTACCCACGACACTACAACCCAAACCCCCAGATTCGTGGAGTCCTACACTCTCAAAGGGTCCATGCTCTCACATGGTGATGTACTAGATGTGGAGGCGGGTACTAGTGCACCTCGAATAATCTTCCTGCCGAATGGACCAGACATGTAAGTGCCAAGGGTGACATGTAGAAATAAAGAGAGGACACGTGGCCCGTATAGTGAGTGACATGTGTCATGTGTTAATGGGCACATAGGGTCTACAAGACATATGATTCCAGGTGACATGTGGAACGTCAGTCATGGGTCCATGTCACCTTGGATGATGTCATTATGCCACGTCACTCCAGATTGATATCCTTGCAAGCCCTTCAATCTCACATTCAAGGTGTGTCCATGTAACCCTTGGATCGATGGCCTTCTTTACTTCGTAACTTCGGTGTTTGGGGAATATGTGGTGTTACTTCCTCCTTACTCCTGAACTGGCCAGGGTCAGGATGACCATGGTCTAGATCTAACGGTCGAGGGAGATCCTGAAGGGTCCCTAGATCTAGGGTCCTCATTACTTTCTAGCTCTGACCTTCTAGATTTTTGGCATCATGGACACTCCTCTCTCCTGAAGAAAGACTCCAGTGAATTATCATACATGGGTCCCTCCACCATTTGATTGGACGGTTAAGAGGGGTTCCTAGCAGACTCCCCAAATCCATGGCTCTCATCACTTCATGACTTCATCGTTCAGGGATTTTGATGCTATATCATCTATTTTCTCCTGGAGTGGGACTTCACCAAAGTTATCTCAGTGTGTATCTAATCGCCAAGGGTTCTCCTGAATACTCTCGAATCTATGATTCACGTTACCTCGTGATAACTGAATGGATCAAGGTTTAATGGTGGGGAAAGTCTATATGTCTCATATAAGGAAATCGCCAGGAACCAATCAACCTTGTGGGTAACACAGTAGAGATCCAAACTCCAAGAGTTCCAAAGCCAAAAGTATTAGCTCCTTTCATACCTAGCATAAGGTTCCCATACCTTCATCACATGGGTCCTTTGAAAACTCTTGTGGGCTACATACTAATTCCTTTAGTTGTAAATGGATTAAGGACATGGGTATAAGCCCTCAATCACATGCTGCATATTTTGAAGGAGGCACCCTCTTTCCATAGGGTTTGAACTTGGAATTCCTATGAAGGTAGATTCTATAGATCGATAGGACTTAAACATTTCAATAAATCCTACCCTGACCCTCTTCCAAACTTATGTCCCACAACTCTTTAACTTCTAAACTAAGGAAAATAGACAACCAATCAAAAGCATGAGTTCACAGAGAGATAATACATAAATATACTATAATCATTCAATACAAAACTCATTCATAGACAGATATATATATATATATATATATATATATATTCAATCATCATTTCCATTTTAATACATGGAGTATGAAGATACTTATCTGAAACCAAAAATAGTGAAGTGACTGCTGAAAGGGGTGCCTGTTTCCATCCAACCATAGGCACAACCACTCCTAACAGATTTACCACTGGACACCCCTGAGATAGAACATGATGCTTTGAGAGAGACTCTTTCTTCTTGCTCAATGGAATTCAATGACGGAGGTTACTCTCCTCCCCCTACAAGCTCTTGGCCACCGTTTTTATCTATACCAAGAAAGGAGGTATGCATGAGTACTTTTGTAGCCACATGTCATCCTAGTTTATCAACTTTTAATGAAATCCTTGCCCACATATTCTTGCATCAAGAATGATCTTATTACCCAGTTCTTCCTCGAACCAGAGAGTTGTAACCACTCTTTTTCTCTTCTCAAGACTGCTCTTTTGACTTTTCTCTCTTCATAAATATGCTTTCTCACTCTCTTACCTCTTCCCACAAATTACCTCTTTCTTTCCTTCCTCAATAATGTGGCATGGGTATGAATCCCCAGCCCATGGTCAGGTATGGAATTCTTACAGATGGGTACTGTACCCCATCTCCTCATTAACTCTTGAGGAGGACTCTTCGAGCTACCACTCTGACTAGTAATTCATTCCTGGGTTAGAGAACTATTATGGGTTTGATCCATTAATTCCAGTAAGGTACCGGTTTGGTGGGGGGGTCATCTCAACCATTTTTGGTTTACCTCACCATCTCTCTCATAGAATCCATGGTCTATCTTGGAAAAACCCCCTTTTGGCAGTTAAGCAACATTCATCCATTTTCTATTAATAAAAAAAAATGCATACATTGACCCTTTATAGAAAGGCTCATCAAATAAAATATTCACACATATCTATTTTTCCATAGTATCTTGTCTAGTTATAGTTATATTTACAAACTGGGGGAAACAGGGGTATTACAATCCCATTCCCCTTAAGGGAACATCGTTCTCGATGTTCTATATGTTGATGTGGTCTGTATGTACATAAGTAAAACAAATGGATATGCATGTTTCATGGCATTCTCCATTTCCCATGTAGCCTCATCTAGGCCAAAGTATTTCCACTGCACCTTGACCTATGCAATGTTTGTTTTCCTGAGTGGGGATTCCTTCCTTTCTATTATGCATTGAGACTTTGGCAGGAATTCTCACTCTAGTTCCACATGAATCACAAACTAGTCAATAATATGATTTGAATCATGTACATATTTATTTAATAACAAAACATGGAAACCATCATGTGCCTTCACTGTGGGAGGGAGTGCTATCCTATAGGTTACAGGTCCCACTCTATCCAAAATTTCAAAGGGTCTGTAATACTGAGGTTATATATTGGGACAAGATCCCATCCTCAAGGAGATTTTCCTGGGTCTAACTCGGAGATACACATGATTCCCTATTTTGAACTCTCTAGGAGTACTCTTTCTATCTATCCTGATCTATTTTCAGATTCAGTTTTATCTGAATTACTTGTTGTTCCATTTATTTCATCATGTATATCCTGATTGTGATTCTATCTATTGGATTATCCCAGCTGATTGGAATCTTGCATTGTTACCATAGAGGGCCTCAAAATTACTCATCTGCAATGACTCTTGATAGCCATTGTTGTAGGAAAAATATACTAGGGGTAGGTATTCTTCCCACTTATTAGGCTGATTCATTACATGCATCCTTAACATGTCTTATAACTGTAAGGTAGCTAGAGAGGTAGTGGGGGGCCCCAGAGGGTCTATAGTGATAATAGTGGAGGTCATTCAATGTAATGTGGGCTAGGTCCACTATATTATTAAATAAGGCCCACTATGGTAGTTAGATATAATAAATGGGTAATTAGATATAATAAATGTAAGAGGACTTCTTAGAAGGTTCTACTTCTAGA
>JZKD02S1961976.1:1251330-1287445 GCA_000966675.3 Picea glauca
TATTTCTCTTTCAGTTAATGCAATACATGAATATGTCCCTTTCCCATAATGATGATGTCATCTTATTACATGAATCCTTGATCACATGTATAGACTAGGTATTGAATATATTAATGCCTTTGCTGTGATTGATTTGTGTTGTTGTGATTGGACGACACAAGAGCATCAGAGCAGAGCAAGGAACAACAGATATTAAAGGAGAGTGTTTATAAGGTATGAACTTTATCCATTTCTCTTAGTTCATTCAATAGCTAGATCTAGGGAAAGAGTAGTATTCTGTTACGGTTTGTTCCAGATCTAGGTGGATCTGGGGAGATTGGTCTGTTTCCGCACTCACGAATTTATCCATAAACACCAACTACAATTGATCTAATTCCTTTACGGGTGTCTACCCCATTATCTCATCCATGCGTAGCATGCTGGGTGTAACATGAAATGTTGCACTCAGCTGTGGTATTGTTTGGACTGTATCCTGCTCGCTTGCTTCAGGTTCACCTCATGTCTGTGATGCTGACGGGCCCATGTCTATGCTACTACTAGATTTCTGTGCTTCCTTGATCTACCTAAGGAGTTGTTTCATGTCTTCTATCTCTTCTTCAATTCTATCCCTTTGGTGCACAACATTCTCAAAGTACTCAAATGTGAGATCCTAGATCAATTGGGCCACCATTTCTACATCATCCTCTGTGATCATGTATTCTGGGGGTGTTCTATGCACCTTCATATTCTTGTGCACACCCCCTGTCTGAGTAGATAGTTGCTTAGTCATCCCTGGATCTTGTGGATTAGGACTTGGTGTAGTCCCCTGTGCTACCTCAACCTGTTTCTACTGTACTTGGGTCGTTTTTGTATTGTTCGTCTTCCCCATCTGGAATCCTATCTTGGATTTCCCCCCTTTCTTATGATTTGGTTTTGTCTAGCCTATCCTTGGTTTCTTGGGCACTATGACTTCTTGGGGTTATTTCTGTTCCTTCCCTACCTCCTCAGCATGTGTATGTCTGTGCCTTGCCTCCTCCTCCTCTACCCATGTAGGTATGTCTCGAGTGAGGATTGGAATCCTCCATTCGTCTTCCAAATACATGATGGTCATTTTGATGTCCCCCTCTGTGATGCAATAGAATAGTTGTATCCATTATTTATTGGGGTCCTTCCATGCCTAGATCTAGATTGCATGTCTAGTGGCCTTGAAGTTAGCTATGCCCTGATAGTTTTCCACAACATGCGGTGTTATCCTCTAAATGTTGGTGATCGTCTCTTGTAGGTCATAGAGATATCCTTCGAATATAGATGCATTCATTCTTCTATGCTTGGTGTGTAAACTATGAAGTGACTCCAAGTGATAAGTATCTCGCTCCATGATTGGGTTTGGGTCTAGGGGTAAAAAATGCATAGTTCGGTTCCCTCCATCCCATAATGGTTATCAGAATGATCATCCATGAATAATGAAATTATGTCCCTAGATCCTGCACATCCTTGCAGTCATATATAAATAGATTCAAGAGATAAGAGGCCCAGCTGATTTTGGTGTCCTCGACACACTATGTTGCATCTTCGACAACCTCGGTCGGGACTTCCTCCTTGTGGCATTTTCTGAGAAGCCTGCAGGCCATAATGTTTGCGACCATTCTTGTCACAATATCACTAATCCATTTGATAATGATTCCGCGCATCCCCCTTTCAGTGTCGTATTTATTTTTCATATCCTCAGCGAGTGATTTATCCTTTGTTTTATCCTTGAGAAACTCTGTGGGATCCATGCCCCATGATGGCAGCCTGGTGATATATGCTATGATCTCTATGTCAATTGAGACGAGCTTGTCCAGCCACAGATCTCCACCATGTGTGACCACCATCAATTGTTTGCATACTAGCCTTGGCCAAAGTGTGGTAGGTCCAACAGACCTAAAATCCCAGTTTTTTCTAGTCCTACTGCCCACTGGACTGGTTGATTAATTGATTCCCCAAGGGGATCTACACCCACAGTCTGTAGGTAGAAAAGTTTAGAAAACTCCAGGAACTTGTCTGTTTCTATTACATCATGGTCTGAGTACTTCAATTTTTATATATGACCTAACAAATATTCTTTTATATGTACCCCTTCCAGTATGCCCAGAAAAACAATTGTTGCGACAGGTTGTCTTCACAGTCACCTAGGTACCTTATGCTTGTCCTTTTGTTGTGGTGGCTGGCTCGAGGTTCCAACCTCCATTGGTCATTCTTCAAAATACTATTCTGGTTAGCTTGTGACATCCTCCACTACTCCCTCTTGTAGGTGTTCCAACATGATTGTCTATGACTCTTCTGGCTTGATCACTTCTTCCTGATTTGGAGTCATCCCATTGACTCTCAGGGATTCTTCAAGGTTTTTTGGTTGCACTTGGCTGCCTATACCCTCATTCCGGTCAGCCTTTCCCCTCTTCTAGCCTATCAATGTCCATGCCCGCAGGTGTTGTCTATTGGGTTTACTCTACCACGAGTGTCGATCTTCCTGGTGTCATATCCAGTGATGGGATTTCATCCACTTTGATGACTTCTGGCTACAGAGATGGTTGTTGTTCATCTCCCTGCGATTGCATTTGTGCTCTAGTCCTAAGTCTGAGTTATCTGGTAGTTTGGCTCAGTTATTCTTGTTCGGGTGGTACCATGGTGGTAAATTTTGATCATCCACTGAGCTCAGTGGCCTTTGAAACCTCTGTAAATTTTTCAACTTTTACTCTCTACAGTGTCTTCTCTATCGCTCTCTGCCTCTTCCAATTTTGCAATAATATTTTTTCTCCTGCGTCCTTAATTTTTGTGGGCATCATGTAAATATTTTCAAAGACATTACCTTTATTATAGATTCTATGAACCTTTGGTTCCCTCATACTTTCCATTACTTTCCCTTGTTGTCTCTAGTTGGCATGATTAATGAAACATCCTATCAGACATTTATGGAATTCACTTCCACTAGCCTCCATCACTTAATGCTTCTTTTGTCGTAGTTGCCTTTCCCACTTGTTTTTTATTTGAACTGAATGTTAGCCTTGTCTTTCCCAGGCTAGTATTCCTGAGTGTGCATTTTTCTTGCCCTTTCAGTGCACTGCGTCTCTGTTTTTACCGTTTGATCTCCTGCTTCTTTTGTGTTTTTTTTTTTGGTGACTTTCAAGTTGTGGGTGGTTGACTGTCCTTGTATAGCCTCAGTCGAATCCCATTGATTATCCCTATGATTTTTGCACCTCCTAAGTTCTTCCACTATACAAATCCCCCATATGTGATAGTTTTTATTTTGTATGGTCCTAACCAGTGCATTCTTAGTTTTCCTATATGCTAAATGGATTTGTTGTCATACATCAACACTAAATCTCCTTCCTTGAAAGTTTTCTTCTTGATACATTTTTCATGCCACACTTTGTCTTGTTCTTAATGAACTTGTTGGTAGAACCCTTATAGGATCCTATCTTCCTCCATTATCATCAGTTGATTCAGCCTATCCTATAGTGTGCCTCATTCTGTCATGTTCATAATCGTAGCTACATGCATAATGGGTACCAAAACTTCTAAAGGCACCACTGCTTCGTATCCATATACCAATCTGAATGGCGTGTGCCCTGTCAGCTTCTTGCATGTGGTCATGTATTCTCATAATATAGTTGGTATTTTTAGGTCCCAATCATCCCTGTTGACATTACAGATCTTTGTTAGTGCGTTTTCCAAGATTTTGTTAAATGCTTCTACTCTATGTTTGCTTGTGGGTGATATGGATTACTCTTTGGATGATGGACTTAAAATTCCTCATTCATGGTGTTAATAGTGTTGTTAATGAAGTGTGTTGCTTGGTCTCTCATTAAAATCCTTGGGAAATCAAATCTAGTGATCACTTGCTCAAATAGGAAATGTGCTTATTTTTCTGCATTACAATCCTTGATTGGTGTCACTTCTACCCATCTTGTTAGGTATTATGTCACGGTGATAATGTACCTTTCTCATATCCTCTTTAATGGTGGGTTAATTGGTCCCACAAAGTCTATTTCCCATTTGTTGAATACCTAAAAAGTTACCTATGGTTGCAATGGCATCTCGTCCCCTCTATTGGGTTTACCAACCCTCTGACACATATCACATATATGGTAGTACTATTTTGAGTTTCTATGAATGGTTTGACACCATAGTCTTGTGCACAATACGTTCTGCATGGTATCTTTTCCTTCATAATGTCCTCCTTCTATTCCCTTATGGGATTCTGCTAAAATTCTTGGTCTTTCATGTTCTAGCACATATATTATTAGGATTCTATCTGCGCCCATTTTATGTAAGTGTCCTGTGATCAACTGATATTCTACAACCCCTACTACTAGGATTTTCTTCTACGTGGTGTTATATTCCTTTGGAAAAGTACTTGTACTCAAGTACTGAATGATATCTGCAAAATATTCATCAGTGATCTGGAATGAAAATAATTATGCATCTGGAAATCTTTCCTCTAAACTTGTAGGTTCCTCTCTGTTTCTGACTCTTGATAGGTGGTTAGGTCTTTCATTTAGCTTCCCTGGCTTGAATACTACTTCAAAATCAAATTCTTGAAACAGTAGTAACCATCGACAGATTATCCCCCCCAACATTGGCTTGTTGACTAGGTACTTAAGGGATGAGTGATCTGTGAACATTTTAAAATGTTTCCCCAATAAGTAATGTCTAAACTTCTGAAGTGCATAGAACATAGCTAGACCTTCCCTATCTGTAGTGTTATAGCTTTTCTATGATTCTTACAACTTTCTTCTAGCAAATGTTATTGGATGATCCAATTCTTCTGCTCCTAGCTACGCTAAAATAGCTCCAAGTGTTATGGCTGATGCATCTACATGTAAGTTGAATGTCATATCCCAGTCTAGAAATACTAATATCGGCACGATGACCATTTTTTATTTCAGTGTATCCAGACCATGTTGACAATATTCATTCCACTAAAACTTTGTGTCTTTCCTTAACAATTTCTCCATTAGTGTGGTTATCTGTGCATATCCTTCGATAAATTTTATTTAGTATCATGTGTGTCCCAACGTATCTCTTAGTTTTCAGACTATTTTTGGTGGTGGCAAGATAACAATTACTGCAATCTTTGCAAGATCTACTAGTAAGACTTGCTTGCATACTATATGGCCTAATAGTATCCCAAATGATGTTCAGAAGGTGCACTTTTTGATGTTTAATGATATATGGAACTACTTGCATATTTCAAACATTATCTGCAAGACCCCTACATGGTATTTCAATAGGATATAGACTGTCCAGTCATCCAAGTATACCTCTATAAACTTGTGGATAAATTCCTTAAATGCAGCGATGACTACTCTGGAAAATGTTGTTGGCGCATTATTTAGTCCAAACTACATGATTGTGTACTAGTAGGATCCCCATTCCATAGAAAAATTGGTCTTGTATCTGTCTTCCTGTGCTATCTTGATATGGTGGTAGCCTGAGAATCCATAGGTGAATGAGTAAAATTCATGTTCCCCTACATTCTCCAACACTTCATCTGTGAAAGGTGTAGGGAATGAGTCATGTAGGCATGCATCATTGAACTTCCTCAAGTTGATGCATATTATTATCCTACCTTGTTTTTTCTCCTGAAATACCATCAGGCTTATCCAATCTAATTCTTCTAAAGGTTCTATGATTCCATCTTCGAGCATTCTATTGATATCATCTCTAACTTTCTCCTTATATATCGAGTTTAGTCTGTATGGTAGTTGTCTGATCGGTCTTACTTCACCTCTGAGTGGTATCTTCATTTCGCCTAACTCTCATGCTATTCCCTTCATTTATGTAAACATTGTGGGGAATAGGTCGTTGTACTCTCGCAGTAACTTTGTTATACTGTCTATTGTCTTCTCATCCCAGTAGTCTCCAATGCTGGCCATTTTGGGATTTTCAACTATCCCAATTTTGACTTTCTTCACCTTGATCGACGTAGAAATTACTTCTAATTCTAGAGGTGGAACTTCCACTTCTCTTTCACCTTCCACTTCCTCTATCTAAATATCGTGTGGATCATCTTCATCTGGTGCTTCTTCTTGCACATGGTAGCATGAAAACAATTGTTTCATTGTCTTTTTTTTACGTTGTTGTTCCTCTGTTATGAGTTCAAATTCTGATTCTTTTATGAATATCACCCCTCTTATCTATCTAAGTGATACATATATGTTGGGGTTATCATGCTTGAATGAGAAAGTGATTATAAAACTATGTTGCAATATTGTCTAGCTCAAAGTTCCTCTGCATAGTTCTTGGTCTATATACCAGTTTGTTGGTATGCCTTCTAAGGTATGTACGAAATAATGAGTCCATTCCTCTAGGGGTATCATTTTCCATAGTTATTTTCACTTCTCTAAGTGTTCTTTCGGTGCCCCATGTCCATCATACTTCTACTGCAGGTTGCTTCTCTTTTCTACACCAAACCTTATGTGCAATAATCTCTTACATTGGTACCAATCCTTGATTGTTTATGTGTGTGCTCCCCACCATATTGCAGGTGTAGCCTTGAGTGCTATATCGAGTGCTAAGAGTCTTTTATTTTCTAACACTTCATCCTTGTAATGTGCCAATAATACTTCTAGATCATTTACTCCATGGAAAATGGGTGGTTCCCTTACCTCCATACCTACCCATCTTATTGCATGGTCTATTCTTGTGCATCTTCTTGTGGAAACTTCATGTAGCATTTGTTTCCATTTCTCTAAACCTGTATCTAAGTCTGTCGCACATGAAGTAATGCTCCACCAACTAAGTATCCCACCTACAGTTGGTTTTACGTAATCCTCATCACGGTCAGTTGTTCTTTACAATTGGTTGATTTCCTCCAAGTCCAACAAAGTTGGATCTACAAATCTCTCCCCTTCCGATGGGTCTAATGGCACAATCACCCTATATTCTCCTAACTCAAATGTCATTTTTCATGTCTTTCAATTGATTATAGCCTGGTTATCAAACATCCAATCCAAACCGAGAAATTTTGGATATGGTGTTGTGTCATCCACTATTTCAATCACTTCAAAGTCTGCTTTAGTGTGCACTCCATCCAGATCTACTATCACTCCTCTCAGTCTTCCAATTGGTAGAACTCTATGTTGGTTTGTTAGTTTCTACTGAACAGGTGAATATCCTAATGTGGGCTCTCCCATACACTGCCCTGTCTTCTTGGGTAATATGTTAACTTCAGATACCAGATCTAGTATGATATCTCCCATGTTGAAATCTCTGTTGTTGGCATTTAGTCTAAATTCCTTACTTGTTCTTCTCCTTGTATGTATGTGATTGGTTGTTCTTTGTTCTAGTGTTCCTTTTGTCTCTATTCTACATATTTCTACTATATTTTGCAATATTTTGATAGAGGATGGATCATTCAATAGTTTTATACATGATTTCAAAAATCCTTTGATTGTACTTACTTTTCCTAGGGGATGTGTTTCTTTGGTATGATCTTATGGTGGAGGCATCTCATACTCTGGCTCTTCCTTTCTCTGTTGCACAATTGAAGTAGATGTTGTGTCTTGCTTCAATAATTCTTGTATGACTTGGTTAAATGTTTCCTTCTCGCTCTACATGTCGAACTGTCTCCTTAGTCTGACATTCTTCTTTACCCACTGGTGTTATATCAACTCTTTTCGGACTGCGTCGTTCCTATTTTAGCTCCTTTGCATGTAACTATGTTGATGTTTCATCCTTCATCCCTCACTTCCACTGAAATACATTGAAAATTCTAGTTTTTTTTATTACTCTTTTCCTGGATCTTCCCTAGTAATGTAGGACATTCTTCTGTGTCATGATCTAATGCACAAAAATACATGGAAGTTGTTAGTGGAAGTGGGAATTCTCTTGCATATTTTCCTAGTCATTGACGGTTTTGACAAACCACTGGTCCTCTACCTCTTCCAAATACTCCTCTTTCTCTTCCTCCACCTCTATAATGAGATCGATCTTCTCTTAACGCATTATACGGAGGTGCCTGATTGTACTGCATGGTATTGTACTAGGGTTGTGTTGTGTTGTATTGTGGTTGTGCGATATTATATGGTTGTTGCGTAGTATTATACTACTATTGTGTTGTGTTGTATGGGGTTGGTACTTGGTTAAAATTTGGTGTGGCTTGCCCGATAATCATTTATGCCTGCACCCCATATGCATCTGATGTCCTCTCTCCCATCAAGTCCATGGTTCTATAGTGTTTGTCATCATGGCCCAATGACTTGAAAAAGTTGCAATATGAACTCTTTGGGACTGTCTAGTATTTCTTCATCATGGGGCAGTGATATGGATTTTGGCCCGATTTCTAACAGCTTTCGCATCATAGTCCTCCTGTTGGTAATGGATTTGGCATCGCTACTCCCATATACTGTGAGAATGTTTGAAAATCATTCTTGTGGTGTCCTTCCATCATGCATGTGGTACACTAAACAACTTCTTGTTTGTCCTTAATTTTATTATGGTTTAGTTGGAACGTCAATTTCTTCAAATCCTCCTTCAACTCTTAGATGGATGGATCCATCTACTGGTACCGGTTTTCTTCTAGTTGCATGGCTTCCTACAGACCCTCTGCTTTGGTCTAAAAATTCTTTTATTGCAATGGATATTTTAAGTGTGGTAGTAGTGAATTGATAGGTGCATGTGCTCAATATCGATCATGAGATATTTCAACTTTCCTTTCAATCACTTGAATCTCTGGTCAATATCCCATACAGATTCTCCTGGTTTCTGTCTAATTTCTATCATCTTGTTCATGTACTGATCCTATGAACTTGGCTTCTGAAACTCATTTATCAACAATTTCTTTATGTCCACAATTGTTCTGTTTGTTCTTGGTGGATTGTTGATCTCTAAAATCATATACCAATATAATTCACGATCCCTTAGTGTAATCTCTAGCTGTGCAAGTTTAGTATCTTCGTCGGTGATCCGTTTTTCTTCCCATATCTTCTCACAGATAAACAAGTGTTTTTCTAGGTCCTCTGACACTTCTCCTTTGAATTCTAGTAACCTGATAGTGGGTTCATGCCCTGCCATCATGAATGTTGAAATACTACCTCCGTGTGGTGTAGATACTTGACTAGTGCTTCCTGAACTGACTCCTCCAGTTTTTGTTCCTTGTGTAGATGTAATTCCTACCGTCTTTTTTCAACAAAAATTTGGTTGTCTAAACAGTTTTGTTCTTCTTGGTGTATTACGCATGCAAGGGTTTATGGGTTCTGGTAGCACTAGAAGTCACCTCTAGATTGCAAAAGAGATAAGCCCACTACCCATCAGTTTTTATGTCACAATGAATAAATTTAAAGGGGGGTCTAATGAATGCAAACTCAGGATAGTATCACTTTAACTTAGAAAACCGGGCTGGTATGCACAGGCAGATGAGGTCTTGATATAACTTCATTCAGTGAGTTGTAGTAAGGATGAGTAGGGGGAAGAACTTGAGGAGATGATACAAATAATGCTAGGGACATTCAGTCTTCCAGTAGCCTGAGGAGAGAAAAACTCTGAAGATAAGATCCTCTTGATTCAGAGCTTCAAGGAACCAAAAACATTACAACAACATTGTAATCAAACATACATTGAAACACAGTTGCAAAAACTCTACTGGATCATCCATGCCTGATATTTTAGTATCAGAGGCAAAAGAGATGGGGAAGTAGGTTGATTCTTATTAAACAAGAAGTCTAAAAATGTCATACATAACCAGAGAACCAGAGGCTTGACCAAAAATTTACAATCGGGAGCGTATCTTAACCATCGACCCTAACAAAATATCAAAACTGAGTATTTATACTCAGGACAACTTCCTACCACTAGGAGTGTAACCTGGCTACTGCAATCAAAGCTTTGCGTCTGCATCTCTTCTACTGGTATTCACTTGCATTCTTCTGGCAGACGTGATCTCAGATCAGTATGGGCTTTGCAGGAGAATTAGTGGACAAGGGAACTCTGGGCTGACAGTATGCCTCCATGGCCATATTTTCCATGCTTTCCATTTATTGGGTGAAATGAGGTTTCAATCATCTTCCCCATTTCCATTAACTACTTTTATTGGGATCGGGAAAAACCTGACTCCCATAATTGTCCCAGACAAGCTCACGATTCCTTCGAGTCAATTCTAGAACCTTGAGGCCACACATCTCTTTCTCTGTGACCAACGTGGGCAATTTAGCCTTTTGCACAACTCCTTTCCATCATCCATTCAACCTCGGGCCACGACCTGAGGCTCCACTATGAAATTTTGGGATTTAGCATTTTGGGAGTTTTCACTCCATTCAATCTCAAAAATCCCAATGATCAATCTTGTGAAACGGCCTATCCAAATTGATGATCATAATTGCTTTGAATTTGACGGCTAGGATCAGGTCCTTGAACAACTTTAGCTTCTCATCGCTTAATAGGCGCTTACTTTTCTTTACTTTCTTGCCTTCGATATGACC
Source organism: Picea glauca (assembly GCA_000966675.3). NCBI lineage: Eukaryota > Viridiplantae > Streptophyta > Pinopsida > Pinales > Pinaceae > Picea > Picea glauca. Next base: position 1,261,770 of record JZKD02S1961976.1, read on the forward strand.
CCGGGCTGTGTATGTGGGCCTAATTCCCAAGCGCTTCGTGATTTCACATTTCACGAGTTCACACTATGATTCATGCTGAAATCTCTGAGTCATGAAATCACGATTGCTCAGATTGGGTGACACGTGTCCCTTCGCATCGGATGACCCAGACGAATATCGAAAATTCGAGACCTCGGGCCATTGCCATTTTGGGACCTCGGCTATCAACATTTCTCACTTGAGATTTTCTGAAACGACTTTCTCCATGCCAATCCTGTGCCATGTGTCCTTCTAAAATGGGTGGCCCATATCAAACTCACAATTTCAGACCTCTGTCTGACGTTAAAATTCATGTAACCTTATGGTCCTGATAGCCTAATGACTGTCGATATGATCTTCCTAATGGATATTCGTCATTGAAAGATGATCTATCTTGCTCGCTTGATTTGAGTCCATATAAAACTACTCTAAGTGTTGTGCTTGTGCTTATGTCTACGGTCTCTGTAAACAAATACTTGAATGATTGGATGAGGGCTTGGGAAAACAAGAGGATCAATGACAGAGGTAAAGAGAGAGAAGTGATCGACCTTAGAGAAAAAACAAAGGCTTAGGACTGATACCTATCAAGAAGGAAAAAGGATAAAAACTATAAGCCAAAAGGAAAAAAACCTTACGATTGGGTATGTAAAAGGATGAGAGATAGCAAAAACTACAGACTTAAGAAAAAACCCCAAATTCACAAGACTCTAACAAGTTTATGTGATAACATTTGGCTCCACAGGGGATGGCATGCTCCCTGGGAGCTGCCAAGAACACACAGTTCTAGTGCCTTTGCTTTGAGTGATGGAATTTCTTATTAAAAACAAGATAAACATAAATAGGAGCGGTATTTATAATGGTGGGATGTCGAATGCGGCTTTAAACCAAAAAATTTTTAGGAAGTGTCCATTTACAGGGCTACCAACAACTTCGCCACCCTCCAAATTCTGTAACCTATAAGTGTTGTTTGGAAATGCCTCAGAAATACTGAAGGGACTAAGCCAAAGGGCTTCAAACTTACCATGTTTTCCCTTGTCTTGTTTGGGTGCATCCCATTTGAGTACTAGATCCCCCATATGGAAATCCTCCTTACTATTTTTCCTGTCAAAGGCCTGCTTGATTTTCTACTGATGGTCATGCACTCTGTCCATCACCTACTCTTTAGTTTGTTGGACTTCTACCAACTGATGAATTCCTCTGATTATATCATTGGGTTATCCGTGGAAGTCTTGCAAGAATTTCGACATAGGAAGGGTAAGCTGGTAAGGGAAATATGCTTCAGTCCCATATACAAGTTGGAAAGGAGAGATGACTAGGGGCCTCTTTGTTGACACTTTATCATCCCATAGAGAAAATTTGAGCTTTGAATCCAATGCTTTCTTGTTGTCCTCTAGCAATATTTCGATAATATTTATAAGGCTCTTGTTAGAGGACTCTTCCAATCCATTTCCTTGGGGGTAATAGGGGGTAGAGTGGATCAATGCAATTCTAAACTGCTTAGAAAACTTGATCAATGGTTCATCTTTGAAATATGCAACGTTATCAGTGATGATTATGTTCAGACAACCAAACCTTGCCAAAATATCTTCAAGAAAAACAATGATTACTCTGTGAGAAGCACTCCTTGTGGGGATAGTATCTATCCACTTGGTGAAATAATTTGTTGTAGTTAAGATCCACTTGTGATGACCACTTGAAGGAGGATGAATCTCTCCAATAAATTCTAGGCCCCACTGCTGAAAGGGTCCTGAAGCTACCACAAGCTTCAATGGCAGAGACTTTAGCTGCTTCTTCCCAACAAATTTTTGACATTTGATACAAGCCCTGATTTTTGCACAGACATCAGTGAATAGAGTAGGCCAGAATTACCCAGCCCTGAGAATCTTGTAGGCTATGGTTCTCCAAAAATTATGTCCGCCACACAAGCTGTCATGAAAATCAAACATAATCTTTTGGGCCTCCTGTGGGTCTAAACATCTTACAATAACACCTAGAGGGTATTTCCAATACAAGACTTGGTCAATAAGGAAATATCTAATTTATTTGAGCTTTAAATATATTTCCTTTCTTTTTCCCATACCATCAGGGGGATTTAACTCTTGCAGGAAATATATAATGTCTTTCTACCAGGCACATTCTGCCAACGGAGGGATTTCCTAAGAAATTTTATTAGACAACTCAGCTTTTTGATTTTCTGAGAAAGTGTTGATGAAGTTAACCCCCAAAGCTTTACAATTAGATTCAGCCAATAGCTTGGCTAAACATTGGACTTTAACTAGTTTGGTGGGCTTTATTTCTAGATCGAATTCAAGGATTTTGGCAATCCACTTGCTCCTTCTTCCATCTAATTCGAGATGAATGAGAATATCCATCACAGAAGCTGAAGAAACATATGCAATGATTTTTGAATGCATAACATAGACTCTGAAATCTTTGATGGCTTTCACCAAAGCGTAGGCATGCTTATCCATGATGTCATATCTAACCTCTGTGTCTCTTAGTGCTCTACTAAAAAAATAAATAGGATGCTTCAACCCTGCATCATTCTTTTGTAGTAAAACATCTTCCACTGTATCAAATGAAGCAAAGGAAAAAATAAAAAAATCCTTGAAATAATCGAGACTGATCAACACAAGTGCCTCAGTCAATGCTTTTTTTATTTGGTTGAAGTATTCTCTAGTCTTATAATTCCATTTCACTTCATTCCCATTCTTGAGCATGGTTGTGATATGCTTTACCAATTCAACAAAATTTGAAACAAACCTTCTCAGAGAATTATTTTTTCCCAGGAAAGACTGAACCTCCTTCCTAGACCTGGGAAGTGACAAGGTTTGAATAACTTCTACCCTGCTTGAATCCATTCTAACCCCCTCATCTGATACAATGTGTCCCAACAATTTTCCCTCTTTCATGGAAAGGAAGAGACCAAACCTTCTTCATATAAAAAGACTTTCCTTAGTTTACATAAATGTTATTTATCATATCTAGAAAATATTGTTATGTCATCCAAATAAATAACCACAAATTTGTCCCTTTCTCCAATGAAGGTGATGTCCATGGCTCTTTGGAAGGTTTCTCCTATGTTCATCAATCCAAAGGGAATTTTGGAATACATGAATGTGCCCCAAGGAGTGGTGAAAGTTGTATTTTCTTTGTCTTCGGGAAGGACAAAGATCTGATTGTAGCGAGAAAATCCATCAATCATGGAAATCCTGGATGCACCTGTCACCCTCTACAATATGTGTTCCATCTTTGGAAAATGGTAATTGTGCTTCTTAGATCTTCTGTTCAGATTCCTAAAATCAACACAAAGTCTAATTTCTCCATTCTTATTCCTCATTGGGGCCATGTTGGCCACCCATTCAGAATATCTCAAAGGGACAATGATTTGGGCATCTAGCAGCTTCTTTACCTCCCTTTCCATAATAGGAAAAAGCATAAGATTTATTTGTCTTAATTTCTACCTAAATGGTTTGGCCTCCTCCTTCAATGGAATCTTATGTTCAATAACACTGGTGTCATATGTTCTAAGGTATTCATAGGTCCAGGCAAACACATCAGCGAATTCTCTCAATAACTAAGCATACTCGGCCCTTTTCTCCCTTAACAAGTTGCTCGACAACTTGAAAAACTTTGGTTCCTTCTTTGTGCCAATATTTCACTTAGCTACGTCAACATTCTCATTTGAAATCTTTCCCTTTACTGCCAGATCATTTCTTTCAAATAATATTTCCAAAGGAACTAGTCCCTTTGGGATGTGATTGCTCAATAATTAAACAATATGATGATCAATAATTTTGTTCCGAAAAACATCATAATGAGAATCTATTTTAGAGTCAGGATCTTGATCAATGTGTAATGTAGAAAACTCACCAACATTTTCCAGGAATATTTTGATCTCAAGATAGTCCTCAAACACTTTCCAATGCTTGAGTTTGTCACGTATGCAGGGTCTATATTTCACTTCTATAGGCTTTCCAATGTTCTAGTACTGGAATCCCTCTTGTATTGGGTCAAACCCCCTTAGCATATGTAAATCTAAGAAAAATACATTTCTATTCTTGAATTGGGGAATAAGAACTTACTTCAATCAAGTATCCCACCAGTCGATCTCATTCCCACTAGCATGTGTACCCCTCTCAGTCGATCAGTTGTTGTCCATTCGACTCCCAATATAGATGAGGTTCCCGATCGATTCCGTCATTGTATGAATCATTATACATTCCCCGATTAAAGGAGAAATGTGATACGATATTGATATACAATTCACTTTCATTTTTTTTCTAAGTTCATGATCAATTCAATATTGTCTTTCAATCACTACACATTCTCCAAGAGAAAATTGTATAGATCTCTATAGACGATGCACTCTTCGATTTGTATGTTCAAATAATCAACTAAATATCATATTATAATAACCATATGTTTCTCCCTATTTATGAGAGAGATTCAATTATGATGATTATCTAACGATGCACTCTTTTCATTCATTACGATGTTTGATAGTTCATTTCCTAGTTATTTTATTCGAATTGATGATGTAATTATGTATGTAATGTTCCTCTAACGAATAGATAGGAATTGATCTCGATGGATTTCACGTCTTACCATATTCATTGATTCTAAGACTTGTTTCCCTAATGAGTTTCCCTGGTGATTGACTAGTGATTGATGACCCTAATGAATGTCTTCACCTAACACCTGATAGATGTCTTGATGGTCTTGCTAATGAACAATACCTCTAATGACAGGTCTTGTTATTGAACAATGGAAACTCCTTATTTCCTAGGGAGGTGGGTGGGGTCGAGGATGAAACCATTGCTCTTTGAGTCTTTCCTTAATGTTAAAGCCCCTTAGGGACTGATCCCCTAATGTAATGTCAAATCCTAGTGATAACTAAGTTTAGGTGGGAGAGGGATTCTAAAATTACTTGATGAGATAGCCAGAGAATCATCCATGATGTTTTCTTCTATGGGAACAAATGAAATGTTGAAGGCCAAGAAAAAGATGTCAACTAGGTCCCACACTTCATTTCTATAACTCTTGAGACAAGGGTGCTTGGCCTGATAAATATTTCTGATCTACTGGACAATCAACTCAAAATCCCCAAACACTGATATCTCTTCAATTCCCATCTCTTTTGCATCCCTCAAACCCAAAAGAAGAGATTTATATTCTACCACATTGTTGGTAGTTTCAAACTCTAACTTGTATGACATAGATATGATTTTTTGAACAGGTGAAACAAATACCACCCCAACACCAACACCTTCTCTAGAAGAGGTTCCATCGAAGAACATTTTCCACACATAGGTAATTGGAGGAGAATCTTCACAGAGAGTAATGGAATTTCTGATCTCAAGAAGAGGTTTAGGGGCATCAATGCGAAGCAATAAGTTGGATCCCAAATCAGTATCAAGGGAAAATATAGGATGATTGGTGGGGTCTTCTTCATCATTGATAATGTAGGCCAACTGGGCTTCTCTATACAATCCTCTATGCTCCCCTCCAAACACATGAATGGTATCATATGTGAGGTCCATATGCAATGTTCCCCCAATACATTTTATCCAATATCTTGACAATAACATGCCAAACTTGGGAGGAACATCAACCACCACAATATACATGACCACACTTTTCATGGGAAGCTAAAATAAGGTTATAACCATATCTTTGATGACCCCAAGACATTGCACCCTCCTCAAATCAAAAGAATACAAATCATGATAAGATTTTGTGATTTCTAATCTGATTTATTCCATGATAGTTTTGGGCATGAGATTATGAGATGCCCATGAGTCCATCAAAAAGTTATGCAAAACCTTATCATGGATGTTCAGTGTTGTATAGAATGGAGGGCATGAATCATCTCTATATTATACCATAGGACCTAAGATGACCACTGGCTTCTCATCTTGGATATTTACTGAGTCTATGGAATGGAAAGATGGCTTAGACTGCAACAACTTAGAGAGGGATTTTTTGAAATATCAATGCTTGACTAGCTCTGAATGGGGCACGGGAATCCTAATTTTCTATATTGTGTGCTCATAAATGAAAGAGGATGGGGAATTTAGAACTTATCTCACTTATGGAACATGAATATTGACCACTAGTGGGGGGGTATGTGCATTCCTTTCCTTGCTTTGGTTTGCAATATCTTTAGAAGGTTTTTCGGCTCTGGTAGGTCGATTAGGGATGTCGAATTTCCCTTCTTTCTATTTGGACCTCAGATTATACCTGTTTGGAATGTGGTTGGCATCTTCCCTTTTAATCATATCATTCAGTTGATTAATGATGAGGGCCTCTTCATATGAAGCTTAGGTTAAGTGAGGAAATGAGGAGGTGTCTCGAAGTCAATGAATTTCAGGGTCAAGCTCGTCTTCCTCTACTTCTTCATCAGTGACAAGGTTATCTTGTAGAGGACATTGAATTTTCTAATCATATCTGTCTCAATTTCTATGATCTCTTTGGATGGTCTAAGGGGCATTAGTAGGTCTCCTAAATTTACCTCTCTTATCAACATTTTGGGGATTCCTATAGATCTTCTTTCCTTCCAATTCAATCCTTTCTATTCTAGCAAAAAGATACTTTAGTAACTTGGTTACTTCATCCATTTGAGGGGGGGCAACAAAAGAACTAGAAGTCGAACCTTCATAATTACCTTTTCTTCTGTCTCTATCAGCCTTACTCCTAATCTTATCAACTACCAATATATTAGATTCAACTTCAATGGAAACATCTTGCATATGAGCCAAGGAGTTATCTCTTCTCTCTCTCAACAGGAGGAAAAAATCAAGGTCGAAAGCATTAGCATAAGTCATTTTGGAAGAGGTGTCGGTGGGTTTAACTTCAGTGGGAATCTTTTTATACATCTTACTAAATCTCTTCGAGAAGTCTGAAATAGATTCCCCTTCTTCTCTCTTAAGTTCCCCAAATTATGTAATATAATAAAGGAGATCTTTTTTATTTCCCTAATTTCTTAATAATGAATCATCTAGAGAGGCAATCCCGTCAATAGATATAGGAGGCAAGTCCTTAAACCAATCCATAGAATCACCATCAAGTCTCTGTAGAAAAAATCTCATCCACACATATTCATTTTTGATGGCCTAAATTTATGCAAACCTATAAAAGGATGCAAGTTGTTCTTCCGCAATCATGTCTCCTTCCCCTGTGAACTGGGGCATGTGCTTACGGTAGTAGTGGTTGGGAGAGAAATTATAAGTTGAGGTAAAACCAGAGGAGCATATCTAGAAACCAATATTTTAGCCATCCTATTCCTAGGAGGATTAACACCTTCCATTTGGATGTGAACTGGAGGAGAACTAGAAGGAGATGGAGTTTGGACAAGGGATATTGGAGGTGTTCTTTTGGGATCAAAGGGAAACAACCGAGGATCTGGAGAAAAGACCTCAGTGCTAGAGGGAATAGAGGTTTCCCTCTGTGTAAAGGAAACAACTTTAATACGAGGAGGAGTGGTGAAACTAGGATATGGTTAATCAACAGGAAAACTCCCAAAATTTAAATTTCTAGAAGCTCCAACAGATGGTGTAATAGGAAAATGAGAAACAACTACTAGAGTTTCTATAGGAGAATAATGAAAGTTACCAGAATCACCTAGTTCAACAGTAGAATTACGTTCCTGAAGGATATTTTGTCTTCTAATAATTTTCTCTTGCTTAGGTTCAAGTGTCACTAAAGGAAGCTATGGAGTAGCCCTCCTATGTTTGCCTTTGGAAGCCACAGCTGAAACCATGGAGTCATAACGGTGGAGTCGCTAGGTGCACAGTAGCAATATTCAATGTACTAAGTTCTGATGCACCTTCAGAACCAGTAAGCTTTGTCATTCAATCCTAGGGAAAATGTTCAATTCGTCCTTGACAATGATGCCATAAATGTTAGCACTAGAAGTCACCTTTGGATTGCATCAAAGGTAAGCCCAGTACCCATCAGTTTTTATGTCATGGTGAATAAATTTAAAGGGGGGTCTAATGAAGGAAAACTCATGATAGTATTGTTTTAAATCAGAAAACTGGGCTAGTATGCACAGGAAGATGAGGTCTTGATATAACTTCTATCAATGATTTGTAGTAAGGGTGAGTAGGGGGAAGAACTTGAGGAGATGATGAAAATACTACTAGGGACATTTGGTCTTCTAGCAGCCTGAGGAGAGAAAAACTCTAAAGACAAGATCCTCTTCATTCAGAGCTTCAAGGAACTGAAAAAATTACAACAACACTGCAATCAAACATACATTGCAACACAGTCACAACAAATCGACTAGAACATCCATTCCCAAGATTTCAGTATCAGAGGCAAAAGAGATGGGGAAGAAGGTTGATTGCTATTAAACAAGAAGTCTCAAAATGTCATACATAACCAGAGAACTAGAGGCTTTAACAAAACTTTACAATAGGGAGGGTAGCTCAACCATCAACCTTAACAAAATATTAAAAATGAGTATTTATACTCAAAATAACTTCCTACCACCAGGAGTCTAACCTATATACTTCAATCAAAGCTTTATGTCTGCATCTCTTATGTTGGTCTGCACTTGCATTCTTCTATCAGACGTGATCTCAGAGTAGTATGGGATTTACAGGAGAATTCGTTGATAGGGGAAATTTGGGCTAAAAGTCTACCTCCATGACCATATTTTCCATGCTTTCCATTTATTGGGTGAAATGAGGTTTCAACCACCTTCCCCATTTCCATTAACTACTTTCATCGGTATCGGGAAAAACCTGCACCCATAATTGTCCCGGATGAGCTCATGGCTCCTTCGAGTCAATTCTAGCACCTCGAGGCCACGTAACTCTTTCTCTACGACCAAATTAGGTGCTCCAGCCTTTTTCATAGATCCTTTCCATCATCCATGTGACCTCAAGCCATGATCTGAGGATCCCTTGCGAAATTTTGGGATTTATCATTTCAATATTTTTCACTCCATTCAATCTCAAATATCCCAATTCTCAATCTTGTGAAATGGCCTATCCAGATCGATGATTAGACTCACTTTGAGTTTTACAACCAGGATTAGTTCCTCGAAAAAATTCATCCACCTGCCACTTAATATGCACTTACTTTTCTTTATGACCCTGCTTTCCATACGACCCCAAGTTGTGATCGTGGGCTTAATTCCTGGGCGCTTCATGATTTCACATTTCATGAGTTCGCACCATGATTCATGATGAAATATCCAAGTCGTGAAATCGTGATCACTTAGATCAGGTGACACATGTCCCTTTGCATCGAATGACCCAGATGAATATCAAAATTTCAGGACCTTGGTCCATTGACATTTCGGGACCTCGGCTATTGAAATTTCTCACTTGATATTTTCCGAAATGACTTTCTCCATGTTGATCCTATGCCATGTGTCCTTTTGAAATGGATAGCCTAGATCGACTTCACGATTTAGGACCTCTAACTGACGTTAAAATTCATGTAACCTTATGGTCCTGATATCCTGATGGTCATCGATCCGATCTACCTGATGGATATCTGTCGTTGAAAGCTGATCTAGCTCGCTCACTTTATTTAAGTCCATATCAGAATTCTCTAAGTGTTTCACCTATTCTTATCTCTATTGTCTCTATAAACAAATACCTAGATGACTAGCTGAGGGCGCGGGAAAACAAGAGGATTAGTGACATAGGTAAAGAGAGAGAAGTAATCGACCTTAGAGAAAATAGAAAGGCTTAGGATCGACACCTCTCAGGTAGGGAAAAGGAGAAAAAATATAATCTGAAAGGATAAAAACCTTATGATTGGGTCTGCAAAAGGACAAGAGACTAGAAAAACTACAGACTTAAGAAAAAACCCCAAATTAACAAGACTCTAACAAGTTTATGTGATAGCAAGTTCCACACTGCCATTAATATGGATAGGATTGTTGCTTTCTCTTCCCTCTATTGAACCTCTCATCTTCCTCTCATATGTTGCACGTAGGATTTCCTCAATCTACTCCACATCCTAGAGATCCTCTACATGTTCTTTATCACTTTTCAATCCTTCCCTCACAGCTACGTCTCTCTTCTTTGTGTTCACCTTGTATTGGTATGGTACTCCATTGCACGTCTTTCCATCTATCTCCATTATCCACTTGATCTGGTCGTCTTCCATCATGATTGGGTCCAAGGGTTCCTCCTTCTTTGCTTTATCCACTTTGGCTTCCATTTATCCTCTTTAAGTCAGTTCTTACCCCCTTCCCTCATGCATGCATGGAAGTTTAGTTATCTAAATCCATTGTCATTACACCTGTGTTATATAGAAATATATTAATATAAGTATACAGTGATTGAATATACCTTCCTCGAGTCTCGTTTAGAAAGACTTTCTCTATTGCACTATACAACTTCACGATATCTACTACAAATTATGTTATAAATCCTTCTACAATATTGTCGAGCCAAAAATATATTGCGCGAGTGAATTTTTTGTTCACCTGCTGTAAATATTCAATATAAACTAGGGTCCACTCTAACTATCATATTCGGTTTGTTACATGGTTATCCTTCAACCTCAATATCCACTACTGCAATAAGTGTGAAAAATCCCATAAAAATACTTCATTCAAATCAGTAAACACGTACTTCTCAAGATATTTGAGTGGTGTTATTCTAGGGTTTTTGTTATCTTTCTACACAAACTCTAGCTCTTTTGTCTTTAACCATCTTTCGATTTATGCTTTTTCAGGATTCCATGGTATCAACATCCCCTTCTAGTGGTGCATTGTCTGATTCAATATTCCCTTGACCCGCCTTTCATAGATCTTACAGATTTTCAATACATTCTATCTACTCAATCCTATATTGTTCCAACTAGACGACAATGAAACCATTTGTTGGTTTAATATCTATTACGAGGAAAATATCTCTATGGCTAGGGTAAACCAAAACAGATGGAAACAACTGAAAAATCAACTCTATCCAAAAAAACATGCTATATAAACCAATATGCAAGCAAGATAACAAAGAGGCCTACCTCGTCCAGATGTTCGATGAAGTCCATCGTTGAGCACTTTGACCCAAAGCTATATACTTGCAACTAGTTCTGTACAACTAAGAAAAGTAATCATATGGTGATAATATAAAATTTTATCACATTAGATAGCATAATCCATTAATAAACATAAAAAATATGCCCATGGATAATAACTCATATATTTGCAAGATATCAATTGGATGGGAAAGGCGTATTTCTATTAATAAATTATCAATGGAAGTGAAAATATTATAGACTTCCATGTCAGCATAGTTCAGAACCGAGAAACTAAGTTCCTTCCAGCTGGGCCTCCACCACTTCAATCCTCCACCAAAGGCAAGCTCATAATAGAGAAGCAATGAGGTTCTCAATCAATAAGGGAAGAGCTTGGGTGTTGTTGGGAAATAATACCCTATAGACTAGCAAGATAGGGTTAGACTTGCATGTAGATCATGACCTTAAAGAAATAACTTTTAACCTATCACCCCAAAAATCAAACCCCTTTTTCACACACAAGCATGGAAAGGACCTACTAACCTTTTTACTGATGTTTGGTGTATATCCTCCATTGCGCTTTGTCCACTTGCTTGCACTGCTCCTTCCAAAGACAATCCTGCAATCAAGACAAAAACTACGCATGCATGCTATTATTCTACTTGAGGTTTAGAGATTAAGCATAAATCGAATAAAACATATATAACTCATGCATTGGGACGGGAAAAGTATTCTTTATTATTTTCAAGATGAATCAACTTACAATCAATGTTGATACCGGCCACCATTCCTTGATCTTGATCCTGGGCTCCTTCTCTTCTTTGTCCTCCAACTACTTTTCTTTAATTCTCCTTAAGATTGAGGAAAGGCTAAAGGGTTGGGACGAATGGATTCGGCAATTGGGCAGAGTTTCTTCGCTATATTTTTCCTCCTCCAAATAGTACCCCTACCCCTTCTTTTATAGGCTAGAAGGAGCTAGGGTTTTGGACGAACTCTCGGCCATGCATGGCTGGGAGTTTTAGTTAACTGACCCATAGCTTTTTTTCCCGTCGGAAAATTTCCTATTTTTTTGTTTTGTTAGGTAAACGCGGGCTGTAGTGGGCCTGCTAGTGTTCACACGTGGGCTGTAGTGGGCCTGATAGCATTTTATTTTGGATAAACGCGGGCTGTAGTGGGCCTGCTAGTGTTTACTTTTTAAAAATGGAGTTTTTGGAAGAGTTGTTAAGTAGTTTTTTGGCAAAGAAGGGATATGAGTTGGCCTGATGCCAGGTAAGCATGTGTGGTGAAATTTAGGGTTATAACAGATGCCCCCTAATGTGTGAGGTCACAAGAGCATCTGATGGACGAAATACATTACCAATCTTTTACCAATCTGTACTGATATGCTGAATGAGTGAGCCCAAGAATCAGGAATCAGGAGGTGCCATCTGCAAAATAACAAATGTCTCACCGAGGCGGGCATACCCATGCTCAGGATAAAATATAAACATGGCTACCAATCAAATACACTATATATCCATGTCAAACAACTAAAGAGTAGCCGCGAATAATACACAGCGGAGCTACATATCGAAATCAAAAAGATATACATATAAAGTATCCATCTCCCAGAAGCTGATTCAGCCTGATGGTTGTACTTCAGAGCTTGAGAAACAACTTCAAAATCTTCTAAACTCAGGTAGGAGTGTAATATGAGTGTACAAATGCACTACCCAGAGGTCTTCTACGGCTCGTTGGTTATGGACTTGATAATATTGATGATCAGACTGAAGGCTTCAGTGATTTCGAACAAAGACTTGATTGGATGTTCAGAATGGCCAGGTATACGGATAAGAGACATATTGTAGAGGGGTCGACTCAGGCTCAGTGACAAAATTTCCTTGGACAATAGCACGACAAGTGATAAGATTCAGGCAACATATATGTTAATCATAAGTCTACGAAGCAGGAGGCAACGCAAACTCTCCATATGTTTGGAAGAGTAACCAAACGGTGGAGGACACAACTCTATATAGTGAGCAAAGCTTCCTAAGGTTGTACTACATCCCATAGTCTGATGATCAAATGAACAGATGTGCTTTATCCAAGGGTGACTCATTATGCTGCCAATAAAGAAAATACTTTTCACATCCTCTTTTTGGGGTATATTTGATTTTTTTGTTCTTTTTGATGATTTTGAAAAAGAATAAAGGAATAATTACGTTACAACAGAGGAACGAGTACAACAAACATACAATCTCGAGGCATAAGGACAAGACTGATGTTCTGGGAAATGATACTCGGGAAAAATCCTCCACTGGCCAAAGGTGTTAAGACGCAGAAGAAAACTGTTACAAGGATGATGGGTAAGGTATGCAAATGCAGTTGATAGAACACACAATGGTAACATCCTTCGATGTAATTTTAACGAGCCCAGAGAAGGGAAGCTCGATGATTTTTCATATTTAGAGAGTCTGAAAAAGGATAAAAGGAAACTCCATTAGGGTACCTTTTTCGTCAATAGTCTAGTCAGTTCGAAAAAGAAATAAACTAGCACCGATTAGATGTCAATTCAAAACCATTTTAACGAGCGTGAAGAGGACAAGATCAGTCGGCTATTTTTTCACTTTTAAGGAGTCTGAAAAAATATTAACTATGGACTCCGTCAGGAATGTTCTTCTGGACCATTTTAATGAGTGTGAAAGAATAAGGTCACTTGATGATCTTTTCAATTTTAGGGAGTCTGAAAAGAGCTTAACTATGGACTCTGGGGGGGTTTATTTTTCGTAAATTTAGTCCCTCAGGCCCGAAAAAGGAATAAAATATTACCTGAGCATACTCTTCTAAAGAATGGAAATTCAATAGAGTATTCCTTTGTTCGTACAGTTGACCATCCAGACCAAAAAAGGGGTAAACTATCTCCAGACAGATGTGACTTCAAATTTTAGTTTAACGAGCGTGAAAGGTCACAAGATCACTCAGCAATATTTTCATTATTAGAGGGTATGAAAAGGGCTTAAAAGGAGACCCGTTTAAGGAATGTTCTTCTGGACCAATTTAACGAGTGTGAAGAAACAAGGTCACTCGACAATCTTTTCAACTTTAAGGAGTCTGAAAAGGGATTAAAGAAGACTCCATAATGGTTACTTTTCTTAGTTAATCCAGACGAGATTGAAAAGCATAAATGTAGTCTCATCGGATGTTTCTTTCGGATCTCAAAGTGATCTTGAAAAACAACAAAGTTATCTCATGATAGACTCTTTGTGGGTCGATACCTAGCATCTCCCCGAGGGAGCTGTATGCTCCGACGAAAACATTGTCTAGGATGTCAAGGGTTTTGGAGATATTGATAGGTGTTGAGGTGTTGTTTCAGAAATGGTTTCCATATTACCCTTAGCATAGATCTTGTGTGTAGCTAAGGGATTAGTATGACAAGACCCATCTCCAGTCATAGTCACAATGAATTCTCCTGCTTTGATTCGGCTTAACTTTGGGAGGGAGTATGATCTGTGATGACAATATTCCCAAGGTTTTTCCAGACTAGTCATCACTTTGATTACTTCTTCGTCAGAAGGCAAGACTATGTCTAACAAATCGATGGTAGCAAGAGAACCCTGAGCCCAAATAGGCGCTAGAAGTGGATCCAACTCTTGTGTAGGAGTCATATTAGGGTTAGTTGAATCTTGCTGGACTAAAGAGTACGCTACTTCAGCAGCCGACAAGGGCATGGACATACCGGAGTGCCATGTCTCATCCATCGTGGATGATAGGGAAGGAAGAATCCACAGATCCTCAAAGTAAGTCATGCGGAACGACGAAACATGAAAAATCTCAGCCTTGTGGTGATTCGATATAAACATGACATCATTATGAGGAGGTGGGTAATCAAAGGTACCCATCAGGGATGGGCACAAACCAACTCCTACATTAATGACACCAGGATAAGGATTATCAATCATGGGAACCATGGATGCCCCCAAAGCCGGGTCAGGTCTAGAGAAGGACAATTTATCAATGGTCACTATCCGACCCTCATGTGGAAACAACAAGACTCGGAAAATTATAGCAACCACAGCTTGCATAGAATAAGTCCAACTCCGACCTAACAAGAGGTTATAGTCGAGGGGAGCATAGACTACCTCTACTTCAACGCACACAGTCTTCCCTCCTAACTGCACAAGGAAAGAAGGAACGATGACATGTGGTCGGAAATAATGACCATCAAACGCAGTAAGGAGAGCAGGTGATGGAGACAAAGTGGGATGACCAATGGATTTCCAATATGCTAATGACATAATGCAAGTCGAAGTGCCCTCGTCGACCACTGTGCGGAATATATTCCATGTAAAAGTTTTCATGGGATGAGCCACTACTATTTGAAACGTGACGTGGTAAGGCAGACGAGGTTTCAAGTTGGTCGTATCTAACATGATGGTACCCAGGTTACAAGTCTCAGTAGAGCCTAAAGTAGTCAACAAGGATTTCCTCAGAGTAGGGCAACTTTGAAGGACCTCCAAAGAAGACATTGCACAAGGGGTTTATGATAAATCTTCCACCACAAAGTAATTTTGAGCGGCCCTTGCGTTTGGGTTATGGGAAGCTTTCTTAAATGCACCCTTTGGAATGTGTGTCATTGTTTCACCCAATGTCTTCTTGATCTGTAGAGGAAGAGATGGGATCTCGGTTTCTTTTCCCTTCTCAGAGGCGCTTGGTTTACTATAGTCATGCACTCTAGTCGTTATTAAAGAATCACCCCTAACCATGTATACATTCCTGGATGAGGAATTGTTAGGAGGAGGGCAGGTTTCCTAGCTTCCCCCTTCAACAATTGTAGAGGCTTGAGTTAAATTTTGCCCATGCTGAAAGGGATTATTCAACACAGCCTGCTGTTGCTGCGTGGAAAACTTTTGGGCCTCTGCAAGTCAAGGACACAGATGGGTTGTGTGGTCCTCTGCACACAAGTTGCATGGGTACCTCACCTTCTACTTTTCCGTTATTCCCTCGCCAGCATTATTAGTGGGTTTTTTCTCCCCCTTACCCTTATTTCGTTGTTTTTTCTTCCCTTCAGGCTATTGGGGGGCCTTTGGGTTAGTTGTCTGTATGGAGTGTACTTTCAACGCTTGGGTAGGAGGAGCAGCCAAAGCAGTAGTCTAGATGGCCACTGAGTATTTTATAGATAACTGTTGCAATTGCTTTGTCAATTGCTTTGTCAATTGGTCAGCGGGCTTGGT
Source organism: Picea glauca (assembly GCA_000966675.3). NCBI lineage: Eukaryota > Viridiplantae > Streptophyta > Pinopsida > Pinales > Pinaceae > Picea > Picea glauca. The sequence goes on from JZKD02S1961976.1 coordinate 1,277,984, forward strand.
TTGTGCTGAACCAACAATACCATCGGCATCTGGCCTAGCTCTCTGTCTAGTTTTATCCAGTATTGATCATGGAGCAACCGACAGGATGTTGTATAATAAACTAGACTAAAAATAGATAAGCTCAAACTGTTGAGCCCTCATGATGGCATCTTCTTTGGAGAAAACTCGTGAAGTCGCGATGTCTTTGGATAATTGTGGGACTAAAGACTTAAGGAACCACTCAAACAGGAATGCTGGTGGGACTGGTACTTTGATTAGACTCGTTCGGCATCTCCACTCTCAGATATGATCAGAGATATGGTCTGTTGTCGTCTGTTTGAAATTGGTTAGCAACTCTGTGCCGACATCGTATCTCACAAGTAACTATAAATGGTTAAGGAAGGCCATCGCTAGTTTTCCAAAAGAAGAGTATCTTGAGCGATCAAGATCGATGTACGATTTCGTGGAACTCTCGATAAGAGTGCATTGAAACAATCGCAACTGGACGGAGTCATATTTCAATGAGTTAGATGAATACCAAAGATGGAAAGTAGTCACGTGATCACCTGGATCTTCGTTAGGCTTGGCCTCGAACTTTGGAATGTCTGAAGGCAACTTCGTTGGCAAAAGAGGCCAACGTGGATCGTGACAGATAGGATCATTTAACAACCTTGTCAAATCTGGCAAGTGTAACGTCACTAGGAATGGTAGTTTGGGTTGTTGCTGATAGCCTGAGAAAAACGGTCCTGGAGTTTGACTAGCAACAGGTTGCCAGGAAAAGTTTGGCTGCTGGCCCGGATTCTGGTAGAAACCATGGCCCTGACCAGTGTAAGGATTTTTCATCTGTGGAGACATCATTGGCTGATTCCCCATGAAGGACATAGGATGTTGGGCATTCATCGTGTTTGATGGACTTTGGGAAGGATTACCCCATGCCAGTCCTGATGGGGGAGGCATAGAAGTCTATCCGAGGTTCCATTGACTATGGAAAGAATTACCCTAGAACGACATTCCAGAGGAAGGAACGGATCCTTGTCCTGAGTTCCAAGGTCCTGGTATATGTTCCCCCGACACAGGAATAGTACCCTATGCTGGAGTAGACTGTCCAAAAATGGGTGTGCCCCCAGATGGGAAAGTAGTGGATGTGAAACTATTGTTACCAAACATCCCGTTCCAAACAAATGGTGAAGAACCTACCAACAAAGTTTGCGCAGGTGTTCCTTGACTCCCAGCTCCAAATGAACTTGTGTGTGCAGGCTGCCCAGTAGACTGATGATGCAGACCACTGAGTGAAGGGGACGAAGGAGAGATATGACCTCCAGCGTAAGGAAAAGCATTAAAAGGGACAGGAATGCCCCCAAGTTGACCTTGCAGAGGAGCGTTAGAGCTCCCTACCCCCAGACCCAAAGTTTGTAAAGTGGAGTAAGTGAGTGTAGGACTTGTACCTGAACTAGGCATACCATATGAAAACGGAGGGCTTGTCGCACTAGGTGTGAAAGGAGGTGTGGTCGCCACGATAGATGGGGTCGGTCCACTGTGTGATGTAGTTGCAGCTAAGACCGTAGTGGCTCGGACCGATGATGGAAAGTTAGGAGATGCTTCTCCTGTGGTAGCAACGGTGATGGGGAATAGAAGAATTCCCAGAGGAAGTAATAGCGTTTGTTTCCATAGCTATATGAGGCACTAACAGGCGTTCGTAAAATAGGATTGGTACATTGACCGATGGCCAAGTATCATTGGTTGAGGTTTCAACCGAGCCAAGATTGGCAGTTGATTCTTTCGAGAGTTGTTCGGGCTCAATGGTTTGTAACCCGGTTTCTTCGAAAGACCCTTGTTGGTCTAGCTTCCGCCTCAATGGTGGCGGGGGTGGCTCCAGTATAACCGGCGGTAGGCCCTGAAGCCTTCATGACCGGTGGAGCTCGGGATCCTCCATTGTGTGAGAAGATCTAAGACACGCTAAGGTATTGTACACATGAAAACAGTAACACACACTAAAAAATAATCCCCTAAGAGATAAATCAAGAAAACACTAAACTAGTTGGAAGAATAGTTACAACAACCAACAGTAGAGCAACTTACCGATGCAAGTGCAACTCGAAAACGGAAGCACCCTCTGGGTATACTCTGCAAAGTGTGGCTTGATTTCTATCCTAGGTACCGCGGTATACCCCCGCAGTCATCTGTGTATGTCCCTAAAAACATTGGCAACTAGTTTGCCAGCACATGAACAGTCACCAGGCGGGTACAGTCGATAGTCGGGTAGACCACAATGAGCAAGGTATCAAGACCGAAACCTGTCAAGGGTATCGAGATAAAATGGTCCGGAAGACAATTGAGGACCTCGAACAGATTCAAGACCGACGAAGCCCCGTGGCAAATGCAAACGACAGAATCTCTTAACAAATCCTTGATATGTGCTCTCCACTACACTTGGTCCAGCTTTGGAGGGGTTATCTCTGCTACCTTTCCTTACGCAACCTCATGTTTATCCCCTGTGTTAGAGGGGGGTCCCAGATAACTTCCACGTAACTAGACTTCTACACTCCCTATCACAGACTCCAATGTTTGGTTTTGAGTGGCCTTAGAGAATTTACTCTCCAACCTATTCCAAGGCCCTAGTCCTGAGCTAGTGTATGAACCCTACAAACAAAAGAGTCTAATAGATTTTAAATTCGCGTTTCTTTTATGGGATTTTTTACGTCACAAGGTATGAAGGTGAAACTGATGGTGTGTAAAGACTCAAAGCAAAATGAATAAGAAATGATGGAAACAAAGACTTTTACAAATATGCAAAAAATCAACAACTTTTCACTAAGAAAGATTTCTTTTTCTTTTTAATTTTTCTAAGATTTCATGCAACAAACACAAAGGAATTTCGCTCAATCTGCGAGCTACTTATGCTCTAAATGCACTGCAAAAAATTATGAACAAAAATACTTCTTCCTAGCTATTGATGCAGCAACACAATCTTCAAACAAAGAAGCAACTGAAAAAGAGATAAAAAATTTTTATTTAAGTGCTAAATGAAGCAACAAAGGGAAAATGCCAACAAGCACAAAACCAAGAAAACAAAATAAAATTATGTCTTAAAGCACAGATCACAAAGAACCATAGAAAAGACACACAATGGAAATCAGGAAAGCACCGACTCTTACGCTTGTCTAAAAACCACAAAACAAAATCTTTCTTTTTTATCTTTTCTATCAACAATCAACTAAGAAAAATCAGGCTAAGGGTAAGAGGCCCTAACCTACTGACTGTGCAACCATAGACTCAAACCCCTGAGAGGAACACTTCTCACCATAGGAGGGGATGACTGCCCCACCCTAATTGAAAAGAAACCACTCAAGCCTGCTACTGTCACTGAAACAGCACGCGTGCAAACACGTGTTGTGCTATAACAGAGTGCGGGTACCCACGGGCTGTACTTTCATAGGCCGCGTGTATGTATAAATTCGAAGACAAAACTAAACATAGGCAGCCCAGACCTAGAAGAGGCCTTTGGTATTGACAACCAGGGTCTCTTGAAGGCTTGGATGCTTCTTCTTTAATCAGAAAAGAAAAATAATCGAAAAGAATAATCAAACGCAATAAAGAAAACTGAGACAAGACTGTGAACCAACAAGACTCAGGCAGGATCCAGAAATCCCCCTAAGAATGTATAATTCTGATAGGGAAGAGGGGACTACCTCTTAAGCTCTCTGACTCCTACACGCTACTGAAACCTCTATAGCAAGTGTTCAAACGTGGGCTGCAAGAGGTTAGGCCGTGGGTTACATGTGTGCAGGCCTTCTACAGGCTGCGTGTAACTCTGTGTGTCCCGATAATTACCATCAAGCAACAGTCAAGGAAAAATTGGTATAAAGAACCAGGTTCCCTGCTAGCTCTGACCTAACAGAAAATAGACATGCAAAGAAACAAAAAATCCAATCTTTTAAACTACCCAAAAACCCTCAACTAAATCCAAAAAACCCTAAAGAGTAATTCCCCAGCAGAGTCGCCAATTCTGTTGTTGGGAAATAATACCCTACGGACTAGCAAGCTAGGGTTAGACTTGCATGCAGAGAATGACCTTAAAGAAATCACTTTTAACCTATCACCCCAAAACTCAAACCCCTTTTTCACACACAAGCATGGAAAGGACCTACTAACCCTTTTACTGATGTTTGGTGTAGATCCTCCATTGTGCTTTGTCTGCTTTCTTGTGCTGCTCCTTCCAAAGACAATCCTGCAATCAAGAAAAAAACTACGCATGCATGCTATTTTTCTACTTGAGGTTTAGAGATTAAACATAAATCGAATAAAACATATATAACTCATGCATTGGGATGGGAAAAGTATTCTTTATTATTTTCAAGATGAATCAACTTACAATCAATGTTGAGACTGGCCACCATTCCTTGATCCTGATCCTGGGATCCTCTTCTTCTTTGTCCTCCAACTTCTTTGCATTAATTCTCCTTAAGCTTGAGGAAAGGCTAAAGGGTTGGGACAAATGGATTCGACAATTGGGTAGAGTTTCTTTGCTATATTTTTCGTCCTCCAAATAGTACCCCTACCCCTTCTTTTATAGGCTAGAAGGAGCTAGGGTTTTGGACGAACTCTCGGCCATGCATGGCTGGGAGTTTCAATTAACTAACCCATAGCTTTTTGTCCCATCGGAAACTTTCCTATTTTTATGTTTTGTTAGGTAAACGCGGGCTGTAGTGGACCTGCTAGCATTCACATGCGGACTATAGTGGGCCTGCTAGTGTTTTCTTTTGGATAAACGTGGGCTGTAGTGGGCCTGCTAGCGTTTACTTTTTAAAAATGGATTTTTTAGAAGAGTTGTTTAGTAGTTTTTTGGCAAAGAAGGGATATGAGTTGTCCTTATTCCAGGTAAGCATGTGTGGTGCAATTTAGGGTTATAACATTGGGGGATGAGCATTATGTTCAGAATTAAAAGAAAAAGGGATGTAGACTCAATATGAAGTAAATAATTTCTCCAGGGTAACTTTTCTCTCAAAGTTGAATTCTTTCTCCTCTTTCCATAGCTCGAAATTGGCCCATTTATAGCCTTAAAAATGGAAGTGAATGGCTGAGTCAGAACATTTCCAGTATATGGAAGGCCAAGGATCATAGATCTTTTGTCATGACATGGAAACTTGACATTAATTTTAATTTTCTGGCACAAATCCTGATGTACATGGGCTTTAGTGGAGCAACCTACATATATGCATGTTTTATAGTGTGCAAGATGCGTACATGTGGAAAAATGTTTATTTTTGGCTCTGGATTTTACAAACATGGATGACAAGTCTGCATGGGGGAATGCAAAAAGGACTTCTGTGTAAGATTTCATAGGGTGAGGAAAATATTTCTATAACAAATGCCCCCTAATGTGTGAGGTTAGAGGAGTATCTGTAATGGTCAAAATACATTATAAACAACCTAGAATTGGAGTGGTAGGGGACCAGCTGGATGAACTAGCTTCTCACTACATTCTGCACTGACTTTGTATACATGGTTGCCAATAAAATTACAATACAAATCCATTTGAAAAAATACCAAACAAGTTTTTGTGGTCGTGAATAGGAAAATACAAATGTGGTTACATGCCAATAGTTTTCGTAGTCACGAACAAGGCCTAGTAGAACCAGTCTCAAAACCAATATGAAGATATCTGTATATAATGGGGTATAATCTGATCTCCCATGATCATTGAATTCATATGGGTATTGGTCCAATGAAAAGGAAGCAACAACTCAGGAAAGTTGTGACCACATAGTGATGTCTTCAAGTCTTCTATACAATCTGCCAAGGGTGCAAGTCTACATCATGTGAATATTGGAGTTGAGGTCAAACACAATGAGACATCATTTGATTATCGGTCATTGATGTATATTGTTAACAAATGTGGGACAACCTACCAATAATTAAATTAGGTATCAAGGTACCAAGTAAATTCTTACAAGCGTGAATAAAGGAGCTACTATCAAACACCTGAAGAAACCATCAATCGGGAGACATTGATGTATTCCCAATTGTTGATGGCGAGAGAGTCTTCCATTAATGACTACAAGCCTCAAGGTACTCATAAGAATCTAGGTCCCATTTCCAGAATAAATGAGTTGAATTCGATGGAAGGAGACTTGGTGAAAGGAGAGAATTAAGGCATCTCTCATCAATCAACATGAGGTACAAAGCAGGAGCTTCATGATTTGGTGGAAATTAGACGAAGAACATGTTCATGAACCAACAACCCTGTGCATCTTTCACATGTGCCAAGTACAAGGAGTACATGAAAAATACCCTCTGAATAGAATCCAATGATAAAACATGTTGACAAAGGCAAGAAAACCACCAATAAGGCTAATGGAATCCAAGACACTATACGAATCCCAATGTGTGAATAGATGTCTTGCCATCGAACTCATGGGAAACCACCCAGTCAAGAACCAATGATGAAATGTTGAATGATAGGTTCAAGGCTACCTACCAATGATGAAAGTAAGGCTAGGGTGCGTGATAAGACTACAATATCATGTGATTCCAAGACAAACTGAGGGTATGGCTGACATGCAAATTCAATAGTTCTAAGGAGTGGCAAACACATGTTGATAGACTTCCTTTGAACAAGAGCATGAGATATATGTAGGACTCTGACAACATAGAGCTAATGATAAAACCATAATATGAAAGAGGCATCAATAAAATTATCTATAGGGACTAGAAGATTAACCAATAGGTAGAGAAGACTCTGTAACGAGCTCAGCTTCCTAAGGCCATGATAATCCCAAAATTATGATGAAAAATGGAATCAATAACTTTGTGATATGTTCAAAGTTGACACAACTGATGCCGATATAAGATAATACTCCCTTCCTGCCTGTCTTATTTTTTTTTCATAAAAAAATGAATTCTATGATACAAAGGAGGAAACAAGTGTTGCAAGTAAGAAAAACTAGTTCCAGCAATGGAATGTACCTATGCTCAATGTAGGGAAATGCATGCAGGATATGGACACTTTGGGGAATGTTCCCTACTAGGTATAAGGTGTCAAATTGTGAAGGATATAAACAAGGCTCTGCTTGGTTGAGGATGAAAAAATTGTTGAGGCAAACAGTTTATAATGCAAAGCAAGAACTGGTCGTAGGCTCAATACTGCAAGCAAGAGCATGAGATGCAATCACAACTTAATGCCAAAAAATTTCATTTTTCATGTGTTTTAGTCTACTCAGTGTGAAAAGGGGATAAAATTGTGCCAAATAGACATCTTTTCAGATCCAATTTACAAGTGTGAAAGAGACAAGTTCACTCGACAATATTTTCACTTTTTGATAACGAGTCGAAAAAGAGCTTAAATTAAACTCGGTTGGGAGTCCTCAGGGTTAAAGGAAACATGTTTATGAGTGAGAAATGAGGCTCAGCATAAAGTCATGTATATGCTATGAGGGACTCCCAGTCCTATGGAAAAAATCTCTACATGGGCACAAAGTTAAATAGGGGATCTGACTAGGGCAGCCATGTTTGGTAAGTCTCTACCACTTGATAATGACTTGACTTATAGAAGATGAAAGGTTATGTGTCACAACAAATAGGTTCGTACCTAAGGCCTAAAAAGAGACAGTTATAGAATAATGCAAAAATGCATGATGAAATGGATACCTATCCTATATGCTAGGTAATAACAATATCTACCCCCAGTGACGAATGGCCCACATAACATTGAAATATGCAAGAATCCTTGGTAAAAACTACAAAAAACAACTCAATCCACCCTTGTATCAGTCCATTAGGTGAAAAAATGGCTTAAAACTATAGAAAGTGGGTAAAAGTTGTTTATAAATAGTAATAAAATAAAAAATTACTATACCATTTTGACATTTTACCCAAATAGTGCAAATTGGACCAAAATACCTCCGAGATTCAAACAATGATTGAGGGAGCATCAGGAAATGAAATCAACAACTGTAAGGACAAGGTAAATCTTCTTCCTCTCCTCTTCATTTCCAGTGGATTAAATTTTTAAATTAGGTTCTAAATTTTTAGTATTTGAGGGTGAAAATGTAAAATTCGATGTATGCGGGTTGTTTTCAATCGGGTAGTGTATACAATGTGTTATATGTGCCTTTGAAAACTTTAGGGCATGTATATCCAACCCTGTACATGATTGTAAGTGAGGTAGCTCATGTACAGAAACACACACAATGAATTTTAAGGATGCTAACTCAAATTTTGGTTTTCCTTTGGCAGGATGGTTCTTAAATGGAGAGAGAGAGAGAGCACGAGGAGGTTGATGTTGTTGTGGATCAAGATCTAGGGGATGAAATGGCCTTGAAGAGATGTGTATTATATAAATTTTGGGTGCTCAAAGGAATGAGAGCCTAGGTGAGGTTTCTCGAGATGCTTGTGGGTTACTGGGACCCTGAGAGTGAAAGATTCAATCTTGATGGGAAACCATTGAGAATTGAAGTATTATCATGAGGAGCAGGGAGAAGAATGAAAATAGAGGAGTATATCGATGCCCACTGTGTAGCAGTGAATCCTAAGGTAGGGAGTCAACTCCCTATCAGGGAGATCAACAATATCAGTCTGAAGATTATCGTCCTCATGTTGACCAAGATAACAAGTTTGACCTTGTTGCACCAGGAATCAAGGTCATTCATGTTCTATGTAGTGCAATGTATGAGAACCACATTATATGATTGGTTTACCACACTACTGACAAATATGAAGAGCCAGTTGATGGAGTGCAAATAGGGGAGTAAGAGGAATTTTGGGTTTGCCTCTATCCTATGCAGTTTATTCTTTGAGTGAGTTCTAGGTTTGGGACCTAGAGTCAAGATTCTTCCTAGATGACCTTGTGATCCATCCATGGCATAGTGGAATGAGGTAATGAGGCGGCAGGGGAGAGGTAGGGTGCCCACACCCTACAATGAGGATTTCTTCTACTCATGGCAGAAACAGTTCATTTCCATAGATGATATCCCTATGTAGGGATTGACTTTAGAGAGGATCTAGACATGCCACTCCCACCAAGGACTGCCTACGGTGACATAGGTATGTCAAAAGTTTTTAAATATTTCAATTTTTTTTGTATTTTTGTATAATATAACAAAAATATTTTTTTGGATGATGCTTAAGTATTAACTTAGACATTTGTATATCGCAGACGTGGGTTCGCAAGGGCTGAAAGGATTTCCTTGACATCGATGAAGGAACTAGAGAGACGAGGTGGCAGAAGGAGAAGTTGAGAGAGTCCTACAAAACATGCAGGGAAACCTATCTCATTTGAATCAAAGGATTCCCATGGTTCAGGTAGAGGATCTGCCTGAAGCCATGCAATGACAGGTGGTTAGTGTACCCAAAGCCTGGGTATGAATCTTTAGGCATCTCACAAACACCATAGTTTGTTACCATGAAACACATTTTGTGCCACAGTCATAGACATCATGGATATTGTAGTATCGACTATATATGTATTGAGGGTATTAGCCCCAT
>JZKD02S1961976.1:1287555-1298347 GCA_000966675.3 Picea glauca
TATATAAAGGATCTTCGGATTTACTTATATTTTACAATGTGTACATTGATGTGATAGTTTTATTTGCTTTAGTTATGTGACAAATACCAATCTAAAATGAAATTAACATATGCATCGGATACATGATTAGAACTCCTACGAATGTGATACTATGTAATAAAATCAAGTTGTCGTTCTAAAAGACGTACCCATAGTAATCATCAGAGTAAAGTAGGATCATGCACATGGTAAGTGTCATTAATTGACATACTACTAAATGAGAATCTAGGCGAACCTCTAAAGAGAGAATATCATGTGCGATAACATCGTGCAAAAGTTTGATAATGACACTATATTCAACCACATTATTCATGGATGGCCCTAGGAATACGCTACTTGAAGACACCATCAGACCCTCGGGTGAGTAAACCACCCAAGCGACGGAAGCCAATTTCCACGTATGACAATTGGCTCTATCTGCAAATCCTAGGTAGATCGAAGACTCCATTGACATATGTCAAGCAAGTGAAAACTCAATAAGAAAGATGAAGATGAAAATAAAGGGAAAAAAGATATATACACAAAATTACATTAGTATACAAAGAGTTTCACCTAAGCTTAGGACTCAGGCATAATATCTTTTCAAGTAGATCCCATTCATGGGCTCAGAAAACATGTTCCCTTCATAACCTTCTACCTCATAGGATCCTTTTTCTAAGACACGTCGCACAATATAAGGACCGTGCCACATGGGCTTAAACTTGCTTTCCCTAATGGTTCTTTGGCTTGATCATATAAGAGGACCAAGTCACCCTTAGCATATAGTTGAGGATAGATAGACTTATCATACTATACCTTGAAACATCTTTTGTTCACCTCAATAGTCATAGAGGCATCTCGATGATGCTCATCAAGACTCTCTAGGTGTACAAGGCATCATTCAAGATCAAAAGTGTTAGGTAGGAGCGCGAATGCCAACTTAAGAGAAGGGATTTTGCATTCAATAGGTAAAATTGACTCCACACTGTGTACTAAATGAAAAAGGGAAAACTCGGTGGCAGTCTTGACCGAGGTTCGGTATGCCCAAAGTGTGGGATATAGCATGATGTGCCAATTGGATTTAATCTGGCTAACAGTTTTTTGTAAAATGGTCTTGAGAGACATGTTAACAAATTCTACTTGTCCATTTTCTTGGGGGTAATAAGGAGAAGAACGAACATGTATAAACCCCATATTAAATGCTAGTTCTTCGATCATTTCATTCTGAAAGTGACTGCAATGATCAGTGACAATCTCACTCGGGATATCAAACCGGGTGATAATTTGATTGAATACAAAGAAGGAATCAGTCTTCCCATCGAATTTAATTGTAGGCATGGCATCGACCTAGTTACTAAAGTAGTCAAAAACCATGATAATATGATGTCCCCCATCCGAAGTTGGGTTTCAATCTACGAAGTCCACCCCCCACTTGGTGAAGGGACCGACGATAATTACTAGATGAAGAGGGGCTATATGCGAGCACATTTTCTGAGTGAACACTTGGAAAGGGTGACACTTCTTAATTAATTCAATACAATATTTAAAGATAGTAGGCCAGAAATAACTGGCTCGCAAAATGTTTTCGATTGTCGCAAGACCGAATAGATGACCACCACAATCCCCACTGTGGGAATCATTCAGGACAGACTTGGCCTCTCCGTGAGTTAAACAATGATGCAAGATATTGTCTATTCCTCAGAGATACAAAGTTCCAATGACGATAGTATACTTATTAGCTTGGTATTTTACACGCCATCGGTCATCTCGTGAGATATTCTAAGGGAAATTCAAAGTTTGGAGATAGAGAACAATATATCCATACCAGAGGTCAGACGATGAGACAAGAAAAATTTGTTCATTTGCAAATGAATAAACATGGATAACATCCTCATCTAATCATGGAAAAATAGATATTAACTCCACGAAGACTAGCGATTTCTTGGATTTCATAGAAGTGAAATCGAGATCAAACTCTTGTAAAATGACAATCCATTTATTATACTTCCCCCCTATAATATGCTTGGTAAGGATGTATTGAAATGGATTGACATCAACAACCACATTAGTCTTGCAAAGTAATATATAATGACACAAATGATGGACTGCGTGAACAGTATCCAAATCCATCTTTTCGACATGAGAATAATTAAGTTCAGGACTAACTAAGTTTCGACTAAGATAGTAGATGACATGCTCATGGAGCTCATCATCTTCCTGAACCAGAACCATACCAATCGTCTCTTCATACATGGTGATATACAACAATTAGTCCCTACTATAGTCAGGAGACTTAAGCAGAGGAATCGATACCATGGCCTTCTTCAAAGCATCAAAGGAATCCTGGGCTCTCTCATCCCAGGTAAAAGGAGTTTCCTTCTTTAAAAGGTGCATGAAACCCTTAGTGATATTGGCATAATTCATTATAAACTGACGAAGAAAGTTATCTTTCCCTTGCAAACCTTGAAGTTGTCTAATCATTCGTGAGGGAGGAAATCAAAGTATTTCCTCAACTTTTAGTGGATCTACCATGATCCCGGTTTCAAAAACTAGAAATCCTAAAAGACGACCAGACTTAACATAAAAGATGCACTTGTGAGGGTTCAACTAGATTCTATAGTAACGACATCTTTCAAAAACAAGTCAAAGGTGCATAGCATGATCCTCTCTCTTGCAACAGTGAGGAACAATATCATCGAACTAAGATTTGACTATGTTCTTAAGATTGTGAAAAGAGAAAGTCATGGCATGATGAAAGGTTTCTCCGACATTTTTAAGGCTGAACGGCATTTTCCGGTATGAGAAAGTACACCAAGGAAAAATAAAATCTATCTTGTGTTGATCCTCGGGTTTAATTTGAATATGATTATACCTTGAAAATCCATCCATAAAATAAAATACTTCGCTTCTCGCACACTCGTCAATAATTTGATCGATGAAAGGTGTCAGGAAGTTGTCTTTAGGAAAGGCCTTGTTCAAGTCATGAAAGTCCATACATACACGGATAGTTCTTTTCTTCTTATTCATAGGAAGGGTACTGGATACCTATTCAGTTAAGGGAACCAGGTATATGAAGCCAACATTAATTAGCTTCTCCACCTTTGCATTAATAATAGGGGCCTTTAGGGGATTGACATCTCTAAGATGTTGTTGAACAGGTTTAACATCTGGATACATTCTAATCTCATGCTCGACAATATGAGGGTCGATTCCTAGAATCTCTTCATATGACCAAGAAAATACATTGCAAAACTCCTTGAAGAGTTCAGTATAGATTAGGATTTCCTTTAGCGAACAATCCACAATAGTATTTACATTTTCAACCTTTCTAGGAGTACGAGAGATATCGATCGTGACGGTAGGATAATTACTCACCACGTATCCTTAGGCATAAATGTTGTGTGTATCAAGTGGAACTACGGCGTGACTAACTATCTCACTCAAAGTAGATCGAAAATCATCATGTTCGATTCTTTCAATCTCTGGAAGAAAATAGGAGAAATGATGCTTATTGTCCCAGGGTCTGTCAAAACAATTCATGGCTTCGATGATAGCTTCACCCGAAGGCAAATTCTCATCAAGGAAATCATGTAAACAAGACAACGAAGTGGCCTACACGGGCCTGAGAACAGGATCATCCTATCCCTTCAGCGAGGTAACAGGATCGAGATAGGTGGAAGAGTCAAGAACAACTTGATATGCAATCTCTATTGCCGATAGTGGTATGGCCATTCTAGCATGCAACTGAACTTCACAAGACGAAGTTGGGGAAGGTAGGGTCCACAGATCACTAAAATAGGAAGTGCAGAAAGGAATTGACATCCCTGTCGAAGAGGGCCTACTAGACATGGCGTAAACATGGTGACTCGGTGCCATGAAGTCGAAAGTACCCATGAGGGAAGAATACATTCCGACACTAATATTCTTAGTTGTCGGCTAAGAATCGTAGATCATAGGGATCGATGACCCAATAGAAGCATTAGGAATAGAGTACGCAAAGGATAATTAGTCGATCATTACAATCTTTTCTTTGTGAGTAAAACAAAGAGTAAGGAAGATGGACAATATGACGACGACCATAGCATAGGTCCAATTGTGTCCTAGTAACAGGTTATAATTAAGAGGCACATCAACTACCTCTACCTCCACCTCTACCGTATTTCCACCTAACTAGACTAGAAAGGCAGGAAGAATACCACGAGGGCGGAAGGAATGACCATCAAAGGTAGTCAACAAGTTTTATGACTTAGAAAGAGTCAGAGAACCGAGAGCTTTCCAATAGATCAGGGACATCACACAAGTGGAAATGCCTTCATCAACAACTACATGTTTGATGGTATACTTTGAGTACTTCATGTGGATTTTGAATTCCAGATGGTAAGGCAAGAGAGGCTTCACAACTGTGACGTCAAACTTGATAAATTTTGAGCCATTGGGTTCTATAACTCCTAAATCAGATAGTAAGGCATTCCTTTGTGAAGAACACATCTGGAGTACCTCCAAAGCCAACATCACACAAGGTTTTTGACCTAGATCCTCAACAATAGATTAGTTATGGGTGACTCTAGCATTTGGATTATGGGTAGAGTGCTTGAGTACTCCCTTCGAAATACAAGTTGGTGGCTCTAGTTTTTCAATTTGTAAGTTTGTCTCTAGAGGAGGAGGAGGAGATCCTAGACCAGGAATAGCTTTTGAAGAGCTATAATCTCGAGATCGAGTGGCTACATGAACTTTCTCATCGACCATATTGGTACATAAACGGTCGCCATCTTGCAACGGTGAGTTTTGACTCCCACCAACCACATTTCTCCCATTTGAGGAGCTCAAGGCCATGTGTTGGTAATGTGGGAATGGATTCGTCAGAACGACAGGAAATAGAGATAGTAGCCTCGCATATTCTACAACTTTGGGGCATAAATGGGTAAGGTGATCATCTGTGAAAAGATTACAGGGAAAATTCATCTTACCTCTTTCTCCTTTCACCTCTCCAACATTATTATTCATCTTCTAATTATTATTATTGTCCTTGGGTTTGTTATTATTTTTCTCACCCTTCTGATTATTACATCCTTTCTTCTTATTCCCTCCTGGTTGCTAGTTACCATTTGGGTTGGCTGATAATTGCACAGAATGTACATCCACCGGCTGAGTGGGGTTGGAAGACACAAATGAAGCTGGCCCTTCTGTAGACAGGTTTAGAGACAACTCTTTCATATGGCTTGTCACCAAGTCTGCAGAATTTACATTGGAAGTAACTACGATGCCATCAACATGAGGTCCAAGATTTTTTCTTAGGTCGTAAGTTGACCACGATGCATTAGGAAGAATGTGGTATAACATCCCAGAATGAGAATATATGAGATCTAACTGTTGGGATTTAAAGATTGCTTCTTCCTCAGTGGTAACCCCAACTGTTGCAACATCCTTCTAGATAGGAGGGTGTAAATACTTAAGGTACCATTATAAAATAAAGTTAGGGGGTATAAGAGTCTTAATAAACCTCTTCTATCTTTTCCACTCCTGGATATGATCCAAGATATGAGTGGATGTGTCCTCGCATAAAGTCGACATAAGTTCTAGGCCAACATCGTAACAAATCGATAATTGGAAGTGGTTAAGGAAGACCAATACCATCTGAATAAAGGTCCCATATTCCCCCTTAGGTATCTCAATATACCATTTCGCATCAACCCCAATGAGGGTGCGTTGAAATAATCTCAACCGAATAGAATCATCGTTAAGGGAATTCGAGGAGCACCATAGGTTAACGGTAGTAATGTGATCACCAAAATCCTCTCCACTCTTACACTCAAATTTTGGGATGTCCAAAGGAAGCTTGGTGGGGATGGGGGGGAATGTAGGATCATGAATCACAAGGTCGTTCATTAACTTAGACAATTCTGGCATATTAAGCATGGCCAGAAAAGGGAGACGAAGTTGCAACATCTAGCCCCAATCTCCCGGGAAAGATTGTGCATGAGGAATTTCAACCCATCTAGGGTTCTGGTAAGCACCATGTCCCTGTCTAGGATTATAAGGCCCTCATCCAGGATGATTCATATGAGGTTGGTTGGGCATCACTCTAGTAGGAATATTCTAATTAGGTTTATAAAAATTTCCCCCAACTGGATTGGATTGGGGTTGGGGGTTACCCAAATTGTGAAACTAACCTCCTCTGGGTGGGAATTCAGAGGATAGAGGTGGATTTGTCATGCCAAATGTATTGGTCAAAATCAAAACTGAGGAGGTAGGGATATAGGACAAAACTTGGAAGAAGCTTGTCCACCAGTTTGGTTGCTACACCTAGAAGCAGGAGTATTAGACCCAGGGTTAAAAGTAGGAATGCCTCCCATATTAGGAGTCGTTTGAGGGATTTGAGAATGACCAAACAAAAAATGGAGTATAAGGAGGTGTATTTCCCCCAATCCCAATGCTAGAATTAGTGTCGGTAGTTGGGATGGCGTTCAAAAACTGTGAAGTAAAGTTCATCATACTGTCAGAAAAAGAACTAGAGTCCATAGGGATGGACTAAACATTGTATCTCAGTGAGTGACCAAGAGACCCAAAAGGGTTCTAGGCAATATATTGAGCATTCACTATAGGCCGAGACATAGTAATGATAGGTGCCTCCAACACTACAACCATTGAGGTAGCAGGAGTTGAAGGGAAGCCATTAACCATAGTAGGTATGGGATTCAAAGGACTACCAGTGTTCTGAAGAATAGGTTCAATACTCATCCTTGTATAATCACAAGTCCGAATAGTGGATGTGTGTGTACCACACATAATAACTCTACGCAATTTAGAAGAAAAAGACTCGAAATCCAATGGTAACTGTAACAAGCAACGAGACCAGCAGGGAGGTTGGTCTAACTCCACGATGAATTAAGACTCTAAATACAAAATAAATCCTAAGGCCAACTAGTTATCAAATAACACACCAAAAGTCAAACAGCCAATATTCATACAAATGGGGTAAAGTGTCTGAGTGGCCTCCCTCCCTAAAGAAGGTATGTCTCGCCCAAGAGGGGCATGAGACTCCTTGTTGAATATTGGAGGTAATAGAATCAATTATAAGGGCCCTCATTGGCTTAACAACCAGTCGGTCAGATCCCCCCAGAGAGGTAATCCTCCATAAAGGTTGTGTGTTGTCTGACCCTTATCTAAACTAGAGTACCTGCAGAATAACCCCTACAAGTAACCTATGAGACACCTAAGTCAAGAAACTAATAAACCACTATATAACCGATGCACAGAAGATAAGTTGTAAGTTAGGTCCACCGTATGGGCAGGGTAGCAAAGCCCTAAACCTTGAAAGCATCGCCTCTCATGGAGGTAAGACCACTAACAAGATCCCCAGATACAAATAAATCCCTAGAAATATCTCTAATGCTAAGAAGGTATCGGGGGAATATCCCTTCAACCAACCTCATGCGACCTCATTATTAACTCCGGTACGAGCGGAAGCTCCTGATATTACCAATTATACAATGGATTTCTCCACTCCATATCTCAGACACATATGTTGATTTAATTTCCTTGGAGAATTTTACTCACAAAATCCTATTCCAAGGCACTAAATCCTAAGATAGTTTGTTCACCCTAGAAAATAAAATCGTGACTACTCAATTTTAAATTATAGAGTTAATTTTAGTGGTTGTGATTACTCAAAAATGTATGGTAGTGAAACTCATGATGTTACGACTCTGCAGGAAAAGTAAATATGAAAATAATGCAAAGTCCTAACTTTAACTTTCAATGAATGAAGTGCTTCTAACAACAAATGCAATTTTTGATTTCAACTCTTCAATTCTAAAGTAAAAATCCAATCTTTCATTATATGCACTAAGCTAATGACAAGGGCTCAAAATACAAAAATTCCTAGCAATGCAAAATGCCTATTTTTTTGTACTTTCAATATAATAAAAATAAAAATGCATGGACTGAATAGCAACTTGATATATAAACTCTACTGTGTATAGAAAAATATAACTCAAGCAGGATAACAAGCAACAAAACACCCAGCCCAAAGTACAAGGACAATCAAAATGAAAATATGATGAGAAAGACTCCGCCTAGAAATTCAACCAAAGATAGGTTTCCTATCAACCCAAAATCTCGTAATAGGCACTACAGAGACCCAAGAAGGCTAAAAAAACATCAAATCCCACCCATCAACCACCAGACCAAGAAAACAAGCCAGGAAAAATGATGTATGCGATTTTTTGGGAAAACAGAGTGTATATATGTAGCTTGTAGTGGGAAATCATGCATATGTACACAACTTTCAAGGAAAAAAACACGTATATGTTTCAAAGAAACAAGGCCAGGCAAGGGAAAAGGATGAAAACTTAGACCTAGAGTGAACAAAATTTGTCAAGAAATGTTGTGACAAGAAGCACAAAATAAACGAGAGCAATCTAAGGAGAAAAGTACTCCAAACCCCCAGAAAGAAGATTCAATCCCCACTATGGTAGCCAATTATGTTACGAGGAAAATCTCTCTATGGCTAGGGTAAACCACAACAAACAGAAACGACTGCAGAAATCAACTATATCCCAAAAACATGATATATAAACCAATATGCAAGCGAGATAAGAAAGAGGCCTACCTTGTCCAGATGTTTAATGAAGTCGACCATTGATCACTTTGACCTAAAGTTATATACCTACAACTAGTTCTCAACAACCAAGCAAAGAAAGCATATGGTGATAATATAGAAGGTTAGCACATTAGATAGCATAATCCATTAATATACATAACAAATACACCCATGGATAATAACTCATATATTTGCAAGATATCAATTGGATGGGAAAGGAGTATTTATGTTAATAAATTATCAGTAGAAGTGAAAATATTACAGACTTTCATGTTGGCATGGTTCGGAACCGAGAAACTAAGTTCCTTCCAGCTGTGCCTCCACCACTTCAATCCTCCACCAAAGGCAAGCTCGTAATAGAGAAGAAATGGGGTTCTCAATCAATAAGGGAAAATCTTGGGGTATGGACACTGTGTTCATACTTAAAGGACAAAGGGATGCGGACTCAATATGAAGTAAATAATTTCTCCAGAGTAACTTTTCTCTAAAAGTTGAATTCTTTCTCCTCTTTCCATAGCTCGGAATTGGCCCATTTATAGCCTTCAAAATGGAACTGAATGGCCAAGTCAGAACGTTTCCAGTATATGGAAGGCCAAGGATCATAGATCTCCTATTGTGACATGGAAACCCGACATTAATTTTCATTTTTTGGAACAAATCCCGATGTACACAGTTTGTAATGGAGCAGCCTGCGTATACACATGTTGTATAGTGTGCAAGAGGCGTACATGTGGAAAAATGTTTATTTTTGGCTCTGTATTTTACAAACACAGATGATAAGTCTGCATGGGGGAATGGAAAAAGGGCTTTTGTGAAAGATTGCATAGGGTGAGGCAAATCTTGATATAATAATATATTTATCTAAGTTTATATCTTTACCATGATTGACCTAGGGTTAAAATCTGTTGGGGTTCTAATAAAGATGCTAAAATTATCATCCCTCTTGGTGAACTAGAAGGCAACACAATGCACAGAGTGCATTGTGCAGTCTCACCCGGGATAGTCTTAATGGGTGACTGCAATACTCAAGTGTTTGCAGTCCAGGATTGAGTGGGGATATGAGAAATGTGCATTGAGGGTTCTATTTAAATTATTTAAAGTAATATACTTTCATCCATAATCATGCATGGAATATAATCAACTAATTCATTTAGTATACCAATAAATACTTAAAAATAGTAAAGGAACACAAGAATTTAATCACACAACATAGGTTTTACCGTGGTTCACGCCCTCTTGGGATACGTCCACAAAGATCTAGCTCTTAATCTCTCTTATTATGGTAGTTCCAAAACTACAACATTGTGCGCTTTACAACTCCTCTCAGTCGGATTGGGATCTATTGTGAGGTGGACTATATCACACCAGGGTCCTCAGCCTGCGATCTAACCCTCAATATTTACCCTCCTTACTCCTCTCCAACTCAACAACTTACAAAATTAGGTCATATTGCAAAATATTACAACTCGCTATCAAACATGACTCCTCCTCAATACCCTCTATATCTATCTCTCTCTCATTTTATGAGATCTAGGTATCTATATTTATACATTTTTATCTCACCATCCATTACAGTACATTGAAAAAACCTTAACCCTAACATCGTTGTTACACATCCAAATCACTCAACTGGATAAGTGTCGCACATACCTCTCGCTTGTCGCAAGTGTCGCAACTTCTGTACAACTTGTCGCAAATGTCACAAGTTGGTGATAAGAGTGTTGTAAATACTGTTGGATTATGTTACCTTAATGACGACATCACAGAGGCACTTAAAAGACCTCATTTACTCAGTTTGAAGGAAGAAAGTTGGTCTACTGAAGTCAAACATCTCTTGACACTTTGGAAGGCTTCATAATCAAGGTTTTGGAAGGGGAACGCTCCTCTAACACTACCTGAGGAGCGCTGGCGCCCCTCCACCATGGCTGAGAAGCGTTACAATGCTTTTCCACCCCTTTGTAGGAGCGTTATCCAACTTTGAAGCGCTGGCGCTTCTAGGGACCTTTCTGGGAGCGTTATAACGCTCTGTGACCTTCTTCAATGAGCGCTCCCTATTTTGGGTGAACTGTTAAGCCCGGTGAGAAAAATAAGGGGAGAATCATTCGAGTTTAGGAGGCAGTTAAACTCGAATTCTTGGTTTTGTCAAAAGATCTCTCAAACCAAGGAAGAGGT
>JZKD02S1961976.1:1298733-1326920 GCA_000966675.3 Picea glauca
TTAGGCTTAGATAGATTCGAAAGAAATTCAGTGTCCATGATAAGCACTTTTCTGTCTAGGGTTAAGGTCAAGCCTTAGAGGTCGATCTACTTGTCCGCAGGCAGATTTTCCTACAAAAATCATTAGGTCTTCCATGCATGTGTTCTTGGTGCTCTTCCTTCTAGCTGTCACTTTCCTCATTCATGCCTTCCTTCACAAAATAACCTTTCTTTCTGCTTTGGCCTACTTCCAACAATCAATGAATCTCACTTCGGGAGAATTGGGAAGCGGGAGAGAAATAACCCAAAGTCCTGACTGTAGAAGTGAATCTAGACCATTGATCTAGAACTGATCACAATCATTGGATCAAGAATTCATGAGATCCAGAAACAACCAAAATCTCGACAACTGTTGGATCATGTTAAGATTTTCGTGTCAAATATGGACCGTTAGATGAAGTCAAGTGGCTCGATTTTTATTCAGTGAATCTCACTTCGGGAGAATTGAGAATCGAGAATAGATAACCCAAAGTCTTTAAGGCCAAAATGGATCTAGACCATTGATATAGAACTAATCATAGACGTTGGATCAAGGATTCATGAGATCTTGAAATAGCCGAAATCTCGAAAACTGTTGGATCATGTTAGGATTTTCACATCAAATATGGAACGTTAGATGAAGTCAATTTTCTCAAGTTTTATGCATGGAATATCAGTTCAGGAAAATTGAGAATTGGGAATGAATAACCCACATCCCCGAAGGTCTAAATGAATCTAGACCATTGATCTAGAAATGACCAAGAGGAGGACATGTGCCACGTCAGGAGATCCACGTTAGTAAGAACACATGGCACAATAAAATGGTGAAAAGTGTAAAGGTCTAGTTAGAACTTTAGGTTACATAAGTCATGAATCTAAGTGACACATGACAACCACTCATCCAATGCCATTTAGTAGTGACTCAAAGAAGTTATGTCACTCTGGGAGTTTGTCCTTTAGGGGAGACCAATAACTACCCGATGTGTCAAAGGCCGAATTCAATTCTAACTATTGATCTAAGATCCTTTAGATTCTCACATGACCGTTAGATAAAAACATGACATAATCACTCCCATGTTGACCACCTCGACGCTGACCAGCTCCGGTGGAAATTGGAACGACAATTACCTGGACCTCCGAACCTCTTAAGTCCCAAAGAAAATAATGGTCATCCATCTCAATGTTTGAATAAGTCATGATCGTTGGATCAAGTATAATGGAAGGGTAAAGTAAATGTAAATCATGAAGTAATGCTAATCTTTGATCTGATTCGGGAGCATTCTTGACCATTGATCAAGTATAGTGGAAGGATAGGGTAAAGTGTAAATCATGAAGTAATGCTAACCATTGATCTACTTTGGGAGAATTCTCAACTGTTGATCAAGCATAGTGGAAGGATATCGTAAAAAGAGGTGTTAACCGACAACAAGAGGTCACCACCTCTTTATGAATTATTTGGTAGGTTATCATTATGGAGGAATTGAACTACTCAGAATTATAGTAACCCATAGTCCTGAAGTATCAAAGCTCCAAAATAACACCTAGACCATTGAAGTTTATGGAAACACGTCAAATCAAGATTAACACTTTAGTCCGAGAGAATTGTAAGTTTATAAAAAGAACAAACCTCCAAAGCCATGAAATAATAGAGGAAATGGCAATCGTTCATCTCATGATTGAATCCCATCCATTAGATAAGGATAAGAAAATGTGAGAAATGAATCTTTTAAAAGAATGATTAGACCATTGATCTAAAATTGTGATCAATGATTAGGATTAAAACTGTGAATTGAAGTTGCTCAAAATATAACACTCCGAACGATATCACTTCGAAGATAACAAGATTGGGTGAGAGAAGAGGCAGTCCTTAAATTAATAAACCTATGGTTCTGTGCATATGGTCAGATGAAAAACATGGTTTGAAGGAAGCACCTTCATAGAACTCAATTTTTGCAACATTTGTAGTGACATGTTTTTAGATAGAACAAAATAAAATGGAAAACAAGGGATTTGAAATCTTTAAATCAAACTATTAATAATAATAATAATAGAAATTATTATTATTAATTCAAATCAAGAGGTGTATGAAGAGGTGTAATGGTTCAAGAAAAGGAACATAATGCTTCAAAATCATACCTATTAGGAGAATATATAAACAAAGAAGTATGGTGAACAATCTATCAGGATCATTCTATCAGGATGGTTCATGTTTACAAGTTGGTTCTTGTATGAGGATTGGATTCCTCACATCTCAATTGGATATAAGATCAACAAGCTGGGACTTGTTATGAGGGTTGGATTTCTCATGTCTTAGTTGGATCTAAGAACTACAAGATGGGTCTCTCGTAATTGTTTGAAGATTAATATTGATCTTATGTATTCATTCAAGTTAAATAAATAAATAAAATAGTATTCTTTTATATATTGGTTAAGAAATTGAAATAAATATATGTTTTTAAATTAATTTATGAAAAGTGGAAATTTGTCCAAAGTTTTATGACATTTATTTACCCCCCCCCTCTCATTGTCAAGTGTACATTTCAACAATTGGTATCAGAGCAAGTGCCTTCAACACAGTTTAAAAACTGGAAGGTATTATAAAGAAATGGGTGGACAAATGGATATCTCCACAATTGAAGCTCCCTTATTTGATGGAATATATTATTCATCATGGAGGGAAAACATGAAAATATATCTGAAGTCAAGAGGATTTGGAGTTTTGGATTCAGTAGTAAGTAATCCTTAGAACTTAACTACTTCAAAGAAAAAGAAAAAACTGCAAAGGAAGCTAGGAGAAACAATTCATTAGTCTTAAAATAAATCCAAGATGGATTGTTATACCAAGTCAAAGAAAAGATGAGGCACTACAAATCTGCTAAAGAATTATGGCTCCAACAACAAATTTTTTTATCAGAATGAAACACAATAAGAAGAGAAATACTATCAAAGTAAGGATCAAGACTCAGATAAAGAGGATTCCTGTTAGAATAAAGAAAAAAACTCAAAAGAAGAAAAATATTATCAATATAAGGAACAAGATTAAAGAAAAGGAGAATTCCAATTAGATTGAAGAACATAATACTGAGGAAGATATTTCTAATCATAATAAAATGCAAGACATGATACAACTCCCTGTCATCAAAAAGGATAAACTCATCAAGGATTTAATTCAATCCTCAGTCATAAATGAAGGAAATAATTCCATCAAGGAATTAATTCATAACTCAGTAAGTACTAAAGTTCATAGAAGAGATTCATATGAAACTAGGAAATGGTTTATATACTAAAGTTCATGTGGGGACTATTGACAATCTTGAGTACACATCTATGTGCACTCTAGAAGAGTTGGAGAAACTTCAACAAAAATATATGTTGCTACTACAATAGTTAGATCAATCTAACCATGAAGAGCATGAGCAAAAGATTCAGTTAGAAAATAATGAATAAGATATCAAAAGATTGAAAACTGAAGTTGCTAATCTAACAAAAGAAATGAAAGAATTAAAGAAACGTGACAATAAAAGAAAAAAAGTATTCAATGAAAAAAAATAATCGGTTAACAGTCTAAAAACTCAACTTCACGAAACTAAAGAAAGTGAAGAAGTGCTAAAGATCCAGTTAACTAGGAAAAAAAATTCTTACCGCATGTTGGAATCATAAATGATCAACTTCAAAAAGTTAAAAGAAATTACTAATGCAGATCTAATGACTCAAATTGAAGAATCTAAGAAAAATGAAGAATCCTAGAAGATCCCAATAACTAAAAAGGAAGAATATTTCCAAATGTTTGACTTAGAAGCATCAACCTCAAAAGGATTCAGCTAGAATACAAGGAATAAATATCAAAATATTGAAAAATAAAGTTTTTGATCTAACAAAATATATGGAAGAATTTAAGACATATGACAAAACTATTAAATGAAATAAGTCTTGGTTGAGACACAAGAAATAGTCATCAATCTAAAGACTCAACTTGAACATGCTAAGGAAGTATAAGAAGCCCTGAAGATTCAATTCACTAAAAAGGAAGAGAAATGTCACAAGTTGAAATCAGAAATTATAAACCTTAAGAAGATAAATGAATACAATAATGAAAATATAAATATTCAACTCAAGGAGGCCAAGAAAACTGAAGAAGCCCAGAGGATGTAATCATCCAAAAGGGAAGAATTATGTCATATGTTGAAATTATAAATAGTCAACTTCAAAAAGATGATTGAAAAGAAAAATAGGACTGTCAATTTCCAGAATAGCTCATCTATCCTAGATAAGATTTGGAATAGTCAAAGATCGTGGATGACAAAATTGATCTTGGATACAATAAGAAATAAGACTATGACAAGTAGAGCACCATTTACAAACATGGGAAAGGATCATCCTTCTCAAAAGGAAATATTGCAATCAAAAACCAATTACAAGCCATGAAATATGTTAAGGAAGGAAGCTATAGAAGTAAAAATGAAGAAGAAAATCAAAAGACAGATCTCTCAAGCCAAAATAAATTCAAGAATGGAAACACCTTAAATGGCTATTGTTTTTCTTGTTGTAACTTTGGCCATAAAGAAATGGATTGCAAGAAACTAGAGAAAGGATATGTAGGAAAATCCAAACACTCAATTAGATGTTGGAGATGCAATTATGTTGGGAAAACAACAAAAAAATTCATACAATGAGATGTTACAAATATGATTGGTTTGGGCACAAATCCCAAAGTTACAGGAGTTCAAAAAGTCAATCCTTAAATAAATCATTCAAGACAATGAGAAAACATAATAAAAGTTAGAAGAATAAAGGAGATGACAGATCTCCAAAAACACAATTAGAAAGAGAAAGTCCAAAAGGAAAAATATCTCATAGAGAGATATGGAGAATAAAATCTGAAGGAGAAAGCAAGAAAGATGACATTACACCTGAAAATGAAGAAATTAATAATAAGAAAATGATGGGTGAAGGTCCTAATAAAGAGTGTGAAATTAAATATCAAATAGATCAAGCTCGAGAAAGGGAAGTTCCTATAGAAGAATATGGGACAATATCAAATTATGATGATGTCATAATTTGTTAGCCAAAGAAAGAAAATAAAAAAATATGTTTAAATTGGTTTCTACAAAATCAAAGGATTATGTCAAGAGTTTTTAAAAAATAACATATGGAAAATATTGACTATCTAAATATTAGTGGTTCAAAAAAAAATCATTGGTAGGGTTAGTTGTAGAAAACAAGAAGGAGAAAATTGACAAAGAAGAGAATCACCTTAGGGGGAGTATGACCTTAGAAGGAGCAAGAAAATATCCTTTTTGTCACTTTTGTAAAAAAGGGGAGAAGAGAAAAAGTAGTAGATAAATTCAAGGGGTATCATTTAGCAAAGATCAACTGATAACAAAATTGTACATTTCAACAATGGGTTATGGGTTATGGTATCAATCCTCAATTGATATTCCTGTGAAATTTCAAAGAAGAATAAGAAGCAAATAAAAAAATCAGTAAAATTCATACTCTTTTTCTATTTGACAAAGGAAAGTCAATAAAAACTCAAGGGGATTATTTTGGTTATCAAATAAGAAAGTAATTAGATTAAGGTTTGAAACACTTGATCACTACAAATGGGTATCTCTACAAATTGGTATCACTACAAGTTGGTATAAAAAAGACTACTTATTTGAACAAAAATATCCCAATGGACTGAGATAAGAAGTTAGTAAATTCACAGGGGGAGTCATTCAGTTATGCTAGGAAGAGCATGATTGTAAGGCGGGTTACCCAAGTTTAGATTTTGGTCAATAGCATACAAGAATACATAGATTAATCATAAGGGGAGAAAACATTTTCCATTGATGTCAAATGGGGAGAGTAACTTCAGAGGAGAGAAGCATCATCACAGGGGGAGTTTGTGTATGAAGTTTATGTGTTTCCCTCAATGACAAAGGGGGGCATTGTTGGACATATTGTCATTGTTTATATGTTTTCATTGATCGAAACATGAGTCCAACATGTACAGTAATTAGAAGAAAAGAAATATCACCTTGTGGCAGAAGAAATTCGTGATCATTGTTGATCACGATAGGATCAACAATGATCTGATGATTCTAAAGCTCAATTATAGAGGTAGCATGTAGAGAATCCATGTATAGAAAGAATAACAAAGTACAAGTAATTAAGAACTCAGGAGGGTTAGCGATTGAAGATCAATGCATACATGAATGCACAAACAATTATTAAAAAGATAAGGAGAAATAGAGATGAAACAGATCAGAAGAAAGAAACGTTAATCAAAGATCATAAGGAAAATTGCATTACAAAAACATGATCAGGATTGATATCCACATAGTAAAACTACAAAAGAATCGAGGGAGAATCTTGTCCACTGATGTATATTTAGGGACAAAACAGGACCGTTAGATCTCGAAGTTACAGAGGAGGACCTTCAAATCAAACATTCGATTAAGTCTTGATCGTCAGATCTCAATAAGGGAAGATCAATGACATGGAACCATTTCGGGATGAAAGGGTTGAGTTAACGATTGCGAAAGTTTCATTTCCAAAATCATCCTTGATCGTTGATCTACTATAGGAGAATTCTCAACCATTAGATGAAGTCACAGTTTAATTATGGAATCTCACTTCGGAAGAGTTGGGAAGTGGGAGCGAAATAACCCAAAGTCTTGAATGTTGAAATGAATCTAGACCATTGATCTAGAAATGATCACATTCGTTGGATCAAGAATTCAAGAGATCCAAAAATAGCCTAAATCCCGACAACCATTGGATCGTGTTAGGATTTTCATGTCAAAGATGGACCATTAGATGAATTCAAGTTTCTCAATTTTTATTCTTGGAATCTCACTTTGGGAGAGTTGATAATTGGAAATGGATAACCCAAAGTCCTGAAGGATAAAATGAATCTAGACCATTGATCTAGAAATAATCACAATCGTTGGATCAAGGATTCACGAGATCTTGAAATAGTCAAAATCCCAACAACCATTGGATCGTGTTAGGATTTTCACATCATATATGGATCATTATATGAATTCAAGTTGCTCAAGTTTTATTTGGGGAATATCACTTTGGGAGAATTGAGAATTTGGAATAGATAACCCAAAGTCTCGAAGGCTGAAATGAATCTAGACCATTGATCTAGTACTAATCACAATCATTAGATCCAAGAGGAGGACATGTGTCACGTTAGGAGATCCATGTCACCAAGGACACATGGTGAGGTCAGATGGTGATAAGTTTCAAGGTCCAGTTGGCACTTCATCTTACATAAGACATGAATCTGAGTGACACATGGCAACCACTTGGTCAGTGCCAAGTCAAGAGTGATGTCAGCAAGTTATGTCACTCTAGGAGTTTGTCCTTCAGGGGAAACCAACAACTAACCTATGTTCCAAAGGATGAATTCAATGTTAATTGTTGATATAAGATCCTCTCGATTCTCACATGACCGTTAGATCAAAACATGAAGTAAGAACTCCCATGTTGACCACTTTGGCATTGACCAACTCTGGTGGAAATTGGAACAACAATTACCCAAAGTAAATGTAAATCATGAAGTAATATTAGCTGTTGATATGATTCAGAAGAATTATCGACCATTGATCAAGTACAGTGGAAGGATAGGGTAAGATGAGGTGTTAACCGACAGCAAGCAGTCGCCACTACTTTATGACTTATTCGGTAGGTTAGCATTCTGGAGGAATTGAATTACTCAGAGTTCTAGTAACTCGGAGTCCCAGAGTACTGAGGATCTTAAATAAAATTTGGAATGTTGACGTTTATGAACACACATCAAATAAAGATTAAAACTTCAGTGAAATTTAGTCTAGGAGAATTGGAAGTTTATAAAAAGAACAAAACCCTGAAGCCGCGAAGTACTGGAGGAAACAACAATCATCCATCTCACAATTAAATCCCATCCATTAGATAAGGATAAGACAATGTGAGAAATGAGTCTTTTAAAATAATGATTAGACCATTGATATGAAATTGTGATCAACGATGAGGATTAAAACCATGAATTTAAGTTCCTCGAAATATAACACTCCAAAAGATATCACTTCGGAGAGAACAAGATTGGGTGAAAGAAGAGGCAGTTCTTAAATTAATAATCTTGTGGTTCTATGAATATGGTCATATGAGAAAGATGGTTTGAAGGAAGCACCTTCGTAGAGCTTGATTTTTGCAATATTTGCAGTGACAAGTTTTTATCTAGAACAAAATAAAATGCAAAACAAGGGATTTGAAGTCTTTAAATCAAACCAATAATAATAATAATAATATAAATTATTATTATTAATTCAAATGAATAGGTGTATGAAGAGGTGTAATGGTTCAAAAAAAGGGACATAATGCTTCAAACTCATACCTATTAGGAGACTATATAAACAAAGAAGTAGTTTAATTTGTTGAAGTATATATATTTATATATAATGAATTGAATGAAGGTTCATTCTATCAGGTTGGTGCATGTTTACAAGTTGGGTCTTGTATGAGGATTGGATTCCTCACATATCAATTGGATATGAGATCAACAATATGGGACTTGTTATGAGGGTTGGATTCCTGATGTCTCAATTGGATCTAAGAACTGCAAGCTGGGTCTTGTAACAGAGAGTTCGGTCTCTCATAATTGTTTGAAGATGAAGATTGATCTTATGTATTCATTCAAGTTAAATAAATAAATAAAATATTCATTCTTTTGTATATTGGTTGAGAAATTGAAATAAATATATGTTGTTCAATTAATTTATGAAAAGTGGAAAATTTTCCAAAGTTTTGTGACACTGATTTATCCCCTCCCTCTCAATGTCAAGTGTACATTTCAACAAGTATTGCATTGTGATTCTTCATGTATCATGCTTCCAAATATTTGTGCATAGTTATATCATCCATTCATTGTAACTCTTCATGGGGAGGTGTTGGCACAGGGGCAAACCCAGGGTTCGGCTCTAACAATGCACCAACAATCCCTAATTACTGGCCCTTTTGGCAACACCTGTGAAAAACAGGGATGATTTTAAGGATGGAAATTTATTTTAAAATGTAGAAACCTTGGCAAATCTTACTAATCCTTCATATGCCAACTATAAATGTTTGGTGATATTTTTGTAAAAATATTCAAATTTCTAATGATTTTATATATTTTTTATAAAATTTTGGTGATTTTTAAGGTAAAATAATTTTATCCTATAGAATTTGGGCAAATCATTTTTAAAATAGCGAATATCATTTTTGTAAAAACCATGGAAAATTATCCCATGAGAAAAATTTAGCCCCTAAAATCATCCATGGCGAAGAAGATGCAGTCTCACCCGATGTAGCAATAGGGGGTTGCAAGACACAGGTGTCTACAACCAGGGGAAATGCAAGGTGGGTTCAAGGCAACAACACACAAAAACCTGGTTATTCTTTGTCATCCTTAAGCCTACTATGTGAACTAGATCTCATATCTAACACAATGATACAGTAATAGTATAACACAAATCAGAGAACACAACATCAATCACACAAAACAACAAGATATACATGGTTCACTCTCTCCCTAGGGCTACGTCCACAAAACTGCGTTTATTGATA
The DNA here is from genome assembly GCA_000966675.3 of Picea glauca. Lineage (NCBI taxonomy): Eukaryota > Viridiplantae > Streptophyta > Pinopsida > Pinales > Pinaceae > Picea > Picea glauca. Next base: position 1,308,330 of record JZKD02S1961976.1, read on the forward strand.
TTATATGAAAACATACAGTTATATATGCACTCTTAGCTTGTATATCTCTCTCTTTCTCTCCCCTCCCTGTGCACCCAAGTGCAAGGTTGATCTTCACATTGAGCTGAAGATATTACAACAGAGACTGCTCTCACAACACAATACTTCTCTCTCAACAATAACAACAGTCCTCCATCATAAAATAATCGAACCCATCCTAGGTCATGTTGACCTTTATTTATACATTACAATGACTCTCAGACAACCTTAGGATGAAACCTAGGTGTCAAAACCCTAAATACCAAAATCCTAGGTGTCTAAAACCCTAGGTCAACTTGACTCGCATTTTGATGGATTCGCTAACCTGTTTTTCCTATTTTCCTGTGAGCTTCTCCAAAGCATCCATTGGTGTCTTTTTCCACTTGCTGAGTTGTCCATGATCCATCTTCCTTGTTGATCTTTTCTCCTCAATCTTCTCATCCAATAACTCATTCTCTCGTACTTCACTCCTTCTTTTCTATTCCTTTGACCACTTTGACATGATCTTAGTCAAAGTTCCTTCTGCGTAGTTCTCACTTCAACTCTTATTTTGTAATATTCAATTTATTCCATAACCAAGGGCCAACAGGCCCCCAACACTCACATGTGACTCGTCCCAAGGCACTGTAAATATGAATTTGTTGTTTTACTTTGATTTTAGACTGCCCAGTGCAGCCTGTGCTTTCTGCTCAATTCCTCCCCACTGTGTGCAAAATGTCTTTTATGTGTCTGGTACCCAGTTTCAACTGCACATGGTACTGATACCCCTCTCCTCTTCTTCTACCAAGAGATGCAAGGCAATTGGTTGTCATAGTACAATTTAAACTAGCTCCCATTCACCAAGCCTTCCTTCCATTCTCCATTCAAAGTATTCAACTGCGCAGCTCCTCCTTTTGTAACATAGGTCACCTCACATGGCCCAATCGAATGTGTTATGAACTTCCTTGGATGTCTCATAAACTTGTTTTCATATACCAATGCTAGATCTCCTTGCTTAAAGGATTTCTTCTTGACATGTTTTTCATGGTAGGCCTTTTCTCGTTCCTTCTATACGTACTGATGGAATCCTGCAATAAATCGGTCTTCTTCTAGTTCTACCAACTATGCAAGCCTCTCTTGAACAATTCCAATGTCATCCATATCTGTAAATGCTGCAATCCTCAAGATACGAACTAAGTATTCCATGGGCACCACTGCTTCTAGACCATAAACCAACTTAAAGGGAGTCTACATTGTTAGATTCTTAAAATTATTTCTATAGGCCCATAGCACTGCTGGTACTCTCAAATCCCAGTCATCCTTGTTCAGACTGCAAATATTTTTCAACGTTGTCTCCAAGATCTTGTTCAAAGCTTCGAACGTTCCATTTTCTTATGGATGGTAGGGAGTACTCTTCTAATGGTGGACTTCAAGTTCCTGAGCCAAAGCTTCCATAGCCTTATTAATAAAGTGTGTACCTTGATCGTTCATTGGGGTCTTCAGGCATCCAAACCTGGTTATGATATCATCAAATATAAATCGTGCAGTTGTAGTTGCACTATAGTCCTTCACCGCTCTTTCTTCTACCCATCCGGTCAAATACTCTGTCGCAGTGATGATGTATCTAGTTTTGTGTGCTTTCTTGGTGGGTTGATAGGTTCCAAAAATTCAATGGCCCATTTCTCAAATTCCTATAAAATTAGTTGTGGTGATAAAGGCATCTCATCTCTTCTAGAAGGTTTCCCAACTCTTTGGCATACATCATAGGCTCTATAGTATTCTTTAGCATCCTTATGTAAAGTAGGCCACCAGAGGCCAACTCTAAGAACCTTATGCATTGTTGCTTTCCTTGTGTAGTGTCCTCCTGTGATGCCTTAATGTTATTCTGCCAAACTTAGTGGTCATTCTACCCCCATAAAAAATCTCCTCAGGATCTCATCAGGTCCCATCTTATGTAGTTGTCCAACTATAAGTGAAAAATATCCAGCATGCACTACCATTTGTTTCTTCTGAATGACCGTGTATTCACGAGGTTCCATTTATGTTGACAGTAACAGAACTATCTCAGGGAAGTGATTGTCAATCTTCCTCATGACCAACAATTGTGCATCTGGAAGTGTATCCTCCAAAATAGTAGGTTCCTCTCCATGTTCTAACCTAGACAAGTGGTCAGGCCCTTTGTTCATTGTCCCTAGCTTGACCACAATTTCAAAATCATATTCCTGAAATAACAGTAGCCATATGCATATTATTACCTTCAACATTGGTTTGTTGACTAGATATTTCAGTGCAGAGTGGTCGATGAACATCTTAAAGTGTCCTCCCAACAAGTAGTGGCGAAACTTCTGCAGCAAATACACCATGGCTAAACCTTCTCTCTCAGTGGTGGTGTAATTTGTCTCAACTGTTGAGAGATTCTTGCTAGAAAATACTAACAGATGGTCAATATCTCCTGCTCCTGGTTGTGCTAACATTTCTCCTAATGCAATAGAAGATGCATCGACATTCACATGAAATTATTTGGTCCAATCTAGGAAAACTAGAATAGGCGCGGTAACCATTTTCTGTTTCAGTGTGTCGAAGCTCTGTTGTCATTCTTCCATCCATTGAAACTGACAATCTTTCTTCAAAATCTTCTCCATGGGTGTTGTAATTTTTGCATATCCCTTAATGAACTTCTTGTAGTATCTAGTATCTCCCATCATAGTGTGCAATTGTCTAACTGAAGTAGAGGGGCGTAGATCAATAATAATGGCAATCTTGGACGAATATACCCGCAACCCCTACTTACACACAATATGGCCTAAAAACACTCCAAAGGGTGAAAAGAAAATTCATTTTTTTAGGTTCAGGGAAATTTGACATTCCCTACACTTATCCAAAATTAGTCTTAAGCATTCACTATGATTTTTCAATAGGCTAAAAATAGTCCAATCATCAAAATATGCTTCTAAAAATTTATGTAAAAACTCTTTGAATGATTCAACCACCACCCTAGAAAAGATGGTTGGTGCATTCTTCAGTCCAAAAGGCATCATTGTATACTGGTAGGATCCCCATTCTATTGCAAATGTGGTCTTATGGCGATCTTCCTTGGCAATCCTGATCTGGTGATAACCTGAAAATACATCGGTGAAGGAGTAGACTTCCTATCCTCCCACATTGTCTAACACTTCATTAGTAAATGGTGTAGGAAATGGGTCATGTAGACATGCATCATTTAGTTTCCTCAAGTCTACATAGATTTTGATCTCTCATGTTTTCTTATCTTGAACCACCATAGGAATAATACATTTTGACTCTTCAACAGGTTCTATGATTCTTGCTTCCAACATTATGTCTAATTCAATCTTAACTTTCTCCTTGTATTTGGGATTCAATCTATAGGGTCTTTGCTTGACTAGTCTTGCATATGGTTTCAATGGAATCTTCATTTATCCCATAGGTCCTTTAATGCCCTTCATATCAGTGAACTTGGTTGGAAACAAGTCCCGATATTCATGTAGTAGTTTTGTGATCTTATCAATGGTGGAATCATCCCAGTATTCTCCAACATTATCAGGATCGGGTTCTTTCTCTATTCCAATATTGACTTTCTTGATTTTAATTGGTTGTCCAATAAAAGGTAGTTTGACTCTTGGTCCTTCTATGTATCTCTATCCTTCTGTTTCTATGATGTTCAGATTCCTAGGATCATCGTCTTCATCGAAATTGATATTGTAACATCCTTGTAGTTTCTGAAGAGGTGCAGTCCACTCATCCTCATCTTGCTTCGGGGGGAGGTTAGGGCCTCCTCAAATAATTTATGTCTTACAACCTGTAAAGCTTGATCTACCATAGGGTACTGACTTTCAAATAAGAATGTAGCTACAAAATTATGAGTCATACCTTGCCAATCTGCAGTGGCATGGCACAATTCTGCTTGAAGATACCAGTTGATGGGAGTTGTGTCCAACTTTTTGATGAATTTATACACCCACTAATTCTGAGGGATGCTTCTCCATGCTTCCTCACAAATTCGCACATGGTATTTAAGCCAACTTTGACATGTGTATCTAGCTTCACATCCTTCTATCTGATCTGAGAATCGTATTGTCATCAAAGTGTGACATTGCACCCAGTCCGCGATGTTCTTTTTATGCACTCCCCACCATCTAGCTAGAGTTTCTTTCAAGGCCTCATCCAGTGCCAATAGTCTCTATTGTAATGGTACAATTTCTTCAAATTCCAGTAAGAAATTTTCTAAGTGATTCAAACCATCAAATGTGGGAAAATTACTTACTGTTGTGCCGATCCAGTGAACTTCTCTGGTCAATTTAGGACATCGCCACACAAAAACTTCATACATTTTGTTCTGCTAGTTCTATAGAGCTTCTTTTGAGTTTGATGAACATGCATTGTGACTTTGCTAGCTTAAATTCCCATCTGTTGTAGGATTAATTTAATCATGTTGTCTTGCAATCAATTTGTATATATTCTCTAGCTCACATGTGTGGTATTCTTCTCTGATAGGCTCTATGTATCTGCAACCTTCATCGAGATCTAGAGGTGAAATGAACCTAAGGCCATCACCTTCCAACGTCATTCTTCTTTTCTTTAGGTCAACAACAGTGGAATTGTTGAAAGCCCAATCAATTCCTAACAATGCAGGATAAGGATAGCTATCATCAACTATCTCAATCACCTTGAAGTCCACAATTGTTCTTACCCCATCGATGTCCACAGGGACATGCTTCTATCTCCCAAAGGGGCTTAGTTCCTACTGATTATCCATCCTAAGCCTGATAGGGGATTAATTTGACTTAGGTTTTCCCATCAGTGCCCAGGTCTGCTTTGTCATAACATTGACTTGTGCTCCTAAGTCAAGGACCACATAATCTATATCATAATCTCCAATATGAGAATTCAGGTGTAGCTCCTTATTTGTCCTTCTCTTTTTGGATACTTGATGTACTGATCTACTCAGTAAGGGATCTACTTCTCCTAGCTCATACTGCCTGATCAAATTTTGTAGCTATTGTACAACACTTTCATCCTTAATCAAATTAATGCAAGTGCATAAGAATTCCATAAGCTTACTTACCTCATTTATTTCTCTGGGTGAGGTAGACTAATCAAATTCCAGAGGCATTCCACACTCTCTTAATTATGGTCGAGCCTTGGATGAAGAAGCATGATCTGTTGTGAATTATTTTCTTGCTTCCTCAAATGTTTGTTTCTCTTTATTTGGATCAAACTCATGTGTCTTCTCTGCATTGTTTTTGACCCTTGATTCTTCTGTAATCTTCCTTGGAGTCACCATGTCTTCTCTTATAGCAGTGCCTCCTCTAGTGATAATAATGACTCTAGGATCCACTCTGTGAGGTTCTCCTGAGATTAGTTGTACTTTTTGGTTTCCTCCTCGTCTCTCTTGAAGTTTGGCTAAAAACATAGGACAATCTTGTATGACATGTTCAAATGAGTTGTAGTAACTACAAGTGGTACAAGGGTTATGACAGTCCCTTTCCAAGTGACCTAGATGTGCACAGTTATAATAAATGATCTAACCTTGACCTCAGCCCATGCCTCCTCCTTGTCCTCTTCCTCTGAATCCACCACGAGGGTTGGAATTTTCTCTTCCTGGGGAGTTAAATTGTGTAGTATTTGCTTCCTATTGTACTTCTCCTTGAATTCTATATGTGTCTCTTTATCTTTCATGCAAGAGGTCATAAGCCCTACAATCTTTCTCATAATGCCCCAAGGATTTACAAAATGTGCAATAAAGGTTGGTAGGTTTCTGAACATATTTTTTCATGTAATAGTTGTTACGAGGAAAATCTCTTTATGGCTAGGGTGAACCAGAAAAGACAGGAGTGACTATATAAATCGACTCAATTCCAACATATGATATATAAAATAGTGTGCAAAGGAGGTAAGAAAGAGGCCTACCTTGTCCAAACATTTGATGATGTCCACTGTTGAGCACTTCGACTCAAAACTTTACACCAGCAATAAGTTCTCAACAAACAAGTTGTTGGCCCTTGACCAAATTTTGAGGATCCTTGGTCATTTTTTACCATTTTGGGACTTCGACAGGCTATCGAAGGTAGAGAAAATACGAAGCAAAGATCACGGGATCTCATCCCCTTTTCAGGGGTTTTTATGTTTTTTGTCTTATGTAATGGGTATGGGAATGTCAGCCCATGGGTTTACCCATGCTTATGTTGATTTTGTAATGTATAAATAAGTAGCTAGGCAATGTAAGAAGTGGTTGGTGCGCTAAATGATAAGTGTTAATAGATAAATGCAAGTGGTAACTGTAATTGCTTTGTGCATACTGTGTGAGGGTTGCAGAGCTAAGTGCAAGTGATTGTAATAAACTATGGAAGGCTTTGTGTTGTAACTCAAGGAAGGAGGATCTAGCGAGGTGCACATATATCATGTCCTATGCGAAGTAAGATCTCAAGGCTTTGTGCATGTAGTTGATTGACTGAATATAATAAAGAGACAAAGACTTGGTGGACATGGCCCTGGGGTGGGGGTGAACCATGTTGATTGCTATGTGCATTTCTTGTTCTTTGTCAATGTGTTGTGAATGCTTTGTGCTTTATGGTTGCTATATTGGTTATATGATTAAATTCTTAGTGTGCTAATGTATGTTAGATGAATCTAATATGATAGCTTAGTGATGAATAATGTTAACGAATGTTAGATCTGATCTTTGTTGATGTGCTTAGTGCTTGAATCTATTGGGTCTGTCTAAATACTACGCTGATATGTTGTTAGGGTTTAGCTGGATTGTAAACTAAGACTGAATATTAATGAACTATAATTGCTAAGTGATTGTAACACCTTAACAGAGCACTTAGTAGTTATAGTTCATTAATATTCAATCTTAGTTTACATCACAACTAAACCCTAACAACATATCAGTGTAGTATTTAGACAGATCCAATAGATTCAAGCACTAATCACATCAATAAAGATCAGATCTAGCATTCGTTCACATTATTCAGCACTAAGATATCATATGAGATTCATCTAACATACATCAACGCACTAAGCATTTAATCATATAAAAAAGATAGCAACCATGTAGCACAAAGATGATGCAGGAGCATCTCTCCACGCAGTCAGCCAGCCAGCAGCCACGCCAGCGAATTCAAATCACACGCTAAAAGAGAGGCGCAATCCTCATTTAAATTTGAAATGAATGTAATTAAATGCTCTAGGCTGGTGAGCAATGGAAGCCATTCCTTTGTGCAGGCTGTAGATAGGATCGGCTTTAATGCTAGATCGGATGAGATCTAGATCCAGACACTAGACTAGACAGCCATTGAATGTAATTTATTAGAGTAGGTGAACCTGGAGGGAAGCACTTGATGAGCCCCTCAGGTAAAAGAGATTTTTAGATCTCATTTTGAGTAGGATGAGCTAGAGTGATGGTAGAGTTGGAAAGCCAGAGAGGGCTCAGGAACACCATTGTAAAGATACAGGCATTTGCCATTGTTAATATATCAGAGCAGTTTTTCCTACATTTTCTGTGAATTGAATGAATGTCTGTAGGTGTTCCATATATATGCTGTGAATGTATGTTTGTTAAGCATTTGTAGGGAGTTCATGTGATTTCAGGCTTGAGAGGTCTTTAAGGTTTCATGCCAGGAGGGTATGACATAGGAATGCGGCCTCTGAATACCAGTGCACAGAGGTTGCATTTCTAAACTCTGCGGAGTCAGAAAAAGACGTGCTCAGGCACAGAGGCTGAAGTCAACAACTCAAGAGGAAGACCTCAAGGTTGTTGAATACCTTGGAGGCAAGGTTGTGTAGCTGAAACACAGTTGTAGATAGAACTTGGCTGTAAGTTTTGTGGAGCTCTGCCAGGTGGGAATTGAGCATAAGCACGAGGTGCTGGAGGAAGAACTCTGTTGAGAGTTGAAGGAGACAGAAGCTCTGAGGAGTTCTGTAGGGCTCTGCCAAGTGGGAATTGAGTGTGTGTGCAGGAGTGCACAAAGGAAGGAACTCTACTGTGAGTTCGGAGAAGACCAGAATCACTGAGGATTTTGAGAAGCTCTGCTAGGAGGGCATTGAGTGAGTGCATAGCTGCACAGGAGAAGAACCCAGGACTGTTGAATGTTCTGTGGAAGAAAACACTCCTCCATGAGGGCGTCGAGAAAGTGTGTAAGGAGGCACCGGAGAACCGATAACTCTTTGAGTTATGCCATTTGAAGGAAGAGTCCAAGGAGGGACCTTTACTGGGTTGCTGAACACCCATACGGACTCAGCAAGAGGGTCGCTTGAGCAGAAGGATAGCCAGGAGGGCATCCATTTCATTCTCCATCTGAGGGAGAAGAAGGATAAAATCCCAAGGGGTCAGAGAGGTTGCGTAATCTCAGGAGGGACAACACCAGTGAGTGCATAGGAAGACTCTGTAAGGAGTATAAGATTTGGGAGAATCCTTTAAGGATTCATAGACAAAACTCAGGAGGGTCAACGTTGTGTAAGCGCGATGAGGCTCAAGGTCAAGGAGCTCGCAAAAGAGAAAAGAAGCAAAGGTCAAGGCCTTTGAAAATTCAAAATTCTTCCAAGTGTAGGAGGAAAGAGTGCCAAAGCTCGGGAGAAGAAACATCGACCATTGAATCAACCAATAAAATCTGGATCATTGGTTTTCGTATCCAGGGAGCAGTCGAAGGAGAGTGCACAAGGAGAACAGATCTGGGTCATCAGATCTGGGGCAGATACCCAACAGTCGTCGGATCTGTAGGAAGTTGCATGGATGTCAAGCCTTCATGAACAACAGGGGAGAATTCCCGACGAGATCTGGATCGTCCGTTAGCAGAGATACGTGGCAGAGATCAAGGAGATCTCGCGAACTTGGGAGTTCGCAGGGTGAACGCCCAAGTATTTGGTGTTAAAAGTTGTGAGACGTGAGGTCATGAAGCAGCGAAGTGGTGAGAGGCTATGAGCCGTCCATCTGAAGAGGACAAGTGGCAGAGATAAAGAGATCTCGTGAACTCGGGAGTTCACAGGGTGAACGCCCAAGCGTTTGGTGTTAAAAGTCGCGAGATGTGAGGTCATGAAGCAACGAAGTGGCAAGAGGCTAGGAGTCATCCATCTGAGGAGGACAGGTGGAGGAGATCGAGAGATCTCATGAACTCGGGAGTTCGCAAGGTGAGAGCCCAAGTATTGGGTATTCAAAGTCACGAGGACGCGAGAAGCGAGAGGAGGATAGCCATTGGATTTGGATCGTAGGAGGACCGTTGGATCCACACATGGGATCATGTATCGGAGTCTCGCAAGAAAAGGCCCGAGAGTTTGGCTACAGGGATCGCGAGATTGTGAGAGGTGATATCCTGACAGTTGGAGGCAGTGTGGGCCATAGCGGAGTGTGAGTGGAATACAAGTGGCACGAAACCTTCGGGATCTCGCTGCGAGGAGTCCCGAAGTATTGGTGTTAGGATTCGCGAGTCGCAAAGTGTTGAGAGCATAAGGTGGGACTGCATGGTCGACGGGTGGACACATGTTTCCTGGAGAGAGAGTCAACATTCCATTGAATTCTTGCATCTCAGGGGTTCGTGGAATAGGAGGGTGAAAGCTTGATGGTTCAACTGACGAGGTGGCGAGGTTGCGAGGTTGCAAGTAACAAAGCCCGTCGAGGAAGGAGTCAACTCATCGTTGACCTATCACATCTCAGAGGATCACAACGGGAGGCACGAGAGTTCGACTCACAAACTCATGAAGGTGCGAGTTACGATAGGCGCTGACAGTTAAGCCTAGCCCATGGTTGCATGTGGTGAGGGCATAAATAAAGAAAAGAAGCTATACCTGTATCGCTAGGCTGGGTATCATAAAATTTGAAAAGAAGGATTGGAGGCTTTGATTCATGAACTCACGAGATAGAAAGCTTTAGCTAATCTCCCAGTGGTAAAGGGGAGACTGCAGGGAAATATTGTTGTGGGTGCAGATTCCCGACAGGGAAATAGAAGAACCTTTGAGTTCTTCGGGCCGAGAAGGAGAAGATCCTGTGAGCGGACGTGCCCATGGTTGGCACGCCTACGTCAAGTGGTATCAGAGCAGGATTCTTGTCTGTATATTTCAAGCAAGAGAGGCAAGAGACAAAGAGCACTCTGATACACACATCAAGTGGTATCAGAGCTGAATTCTTGTCTATATATTTCAGGTAAGAGGAGAAGAGAGCAGAAGGAAGACAAAGTTACTGAGGACTCTGTAAGGACTTGTTTGCAGGTATGCAGCGGTCCATAGACAGTCAGCAGGACTGTGAGATGATGAAGCTGGACACACCCAAGATGCAGGGTGAAAGCAACAGATCTATCAGGGAGGTAGATAGACACAGCAAGGCGGCTACTGAAGGCCGTAGGAAGAAAAGCAAGGCAGAAAATCTTGCAGAGGAAGTAGAACTAGATAAACACCTCTATGAATTAAAGGCAGACATAGAGGAGTTTGAACTGTGGATGTGGCAGGATAGGAGGATGAGACGAATGCGTGAATTGCCCATGAAGAAGGAAAAAGAGAAATGGCCAGTCAAGAAGTTGATGGTCATGAGACAGCGCAGACTGTTGAAGAGATGGTTGAGGTATGCTGAAAACCTCAAGGCCACAGAGGAAGAAATGGTTTACATCTATATGCCAGAGACTGGGAGAGGTATCGATGATTGGGATGATGAAGAGGAGGATAAATTGGGATCGGCCAAGGATCTCATAGTCTACCAGGAGGGCAGAGAAGGAGAAATTCCATATTTCCAAGAGGGCAATGAGTTGAGATCAGTTGAGGATCTCGTGAACTGTCAGGAAGACAACCAGGGAATTTCACATTGCCAGCTGGGTAATGAAAGGAGATCACTACGGGATCTCGAAGACTGCCAGAAGGGTAGTGGAAGCATCTCAGATTGCTAAGTAGGCAGAGATGAACATTTGAGACTGTCTGAAAGTCTCATGGACTCGGAAGAGAGTTCAATTCAGCAAGGAGTGCTGATGAATATGGGATCAGTTGATCTCATGGTCTGCCAAGGAAGCAGCGGAAACATCCCATATTTCCAGGTGGGCGAGGATGAGTAGATGAAACCATCTATGGATCTCATAAACTCGGAAGTGAGTTGGAATTAGCCAAAGTAGTTGATAGAGGAGATGGAAAAGGATCAGCAGGTACAGCTGACAGAGGAGGAAGATCAGGATAATCTTTTGATGATTGGGGGAATACAAGTATTCCTACCATGTGCCCAGGAGGAGGCAGAAATCGATGTTGTAGATGGTGCAACAACAAAATAGTCACAGCTGATGATGACTGTCAAAGAAGAAGAATTGAAGCAGACTTTGGAAGCTGCCCAAGAAGGAGAAAAAGGAAAAGGGAAAGAGAATGAGCATTCTGAGGGATGGATCATTAGTTTCAGTCAGGGGGCTGAAAAGAAAGAATTTGTAGCACTAAATCTAGCAGCAAAAGAAGCCAAGGAGTAGGCAGGTAAAGTTACCACTCCATGGGAGATGGAGCTGGAGATGTTGGAGGATTGGTTGAACAATCCAGAACTAGCAAGAAAACTGGCACAATTTGAGCTGTCAGAGAAGAGAATGACTGAGTAGCAGGTCAGTCAAGAAGAGACTGTAGAGATGAAGTCTGCAGCAGAGTGGCAACTTGAGGCCACAGATGAGGATGAAGATGAAAAACATGGCATGGGAGGTCTTGAGAATCTACCCATGTGCCAAAATAATTTGTAGCTGAGGATACTGCAACAACAGAGCCAGCCATTGGAGCAGTTGGACGAAGTAATAGAAGAGATCAGAAGGCTAATGTTGGGGTCAACAGACACTGCCAGTAGGGAGTATCTGGGCAAAAGGAAGGAAGCAGCAGCAGCAGCGTATCGGAAGCACCAGTAGCAGCAGGATGGAGCAGATGAAAAGATCCAAAGACTGGTTTGGGATCCAGGAGGATTTCCAACAGCTCAGAGGGGAAGCTCATGAGCAGGAGCTCATGACTTTTTGCAGCTGCGGAGTATGATGCAGGATCATCTCTCCACACAGTCAGCCAGTCAGCAGCCATGCCAGTGAATTCAAATCGCACGCTAAAATAGAGGCACAGTCCTCATTTAAGTTTGAAATGAATGTAATTAAATGTTCTAGGCTGGTGAGCCATGGAAGCCATGCCTTTGTGCAGGCTGTAGATAGGATCGGCTTTAATGCTAGATCGGCTGAGATCTAGATCTAGATGCTGGACTAGATAATCATTGAATGTAATTTATTAGAGTAGGTGAACCCAGAGGGAAGCGCTCGATGATCCCCTCAGGTAAAAGATATTTTTAGATCTCATTTTGAGTAGGACAAGCTAGAGTGATGGTAGAGTTGGAAAGCCAGAGAGGGATCAGGAACACCATTGTAAAGATACATGCATTTTCCATTGTTAATATATCAGAGCAGTTTTTCCTGCATTTTCTGTGAGTTGAATGAATATCTGTAGGTGTTCCATATATATGCTGTGAATGTATGTTTCTTAAGCATTTGCAGGGAGTTCGTGTGATTTCAGGCTTGACAGGTCTTTGAGGTTTCATGCTAGGAGGGTATGATAGAGGACTGTGGCCTCTGAATACCAGTGCATAGAGGTTGCATTTCTGAACTCTGCAGATTCAAACAAAGACATGCTGAGGCACAAAGGCTGAAGTCAACAACTCAAGAGGAAGACATCAAGGTTGCTGAATACCTTGGAGGCAAGGCTGTGTAGCTAAAACACAATTGCAGACAGAACTTGGTTGTAAGTTCTGTGGAGCTCTTCCAGGTGGGCATTGATCATAAGAACGAGGTGCTGGAGGAAGAACTCTGTTGAGAGTTGAAGGAGACAGAAGCTCTGAGGAGTTCTATAGCGATCTGCCAAGTGGGCATTGAGCATGTGTGCATGACTGCACAAAGGAAGGAACTCTACTGTGAGTTTGGAGAAGACCAAAATCACTGAGGATTCTGAGAAGATCTTCTAGGAGGGCATTGAGAGAGTGCATAGGTGCACATGGGAAGAACCCAGGACTGCTGAACGTTCTATGGAAGAAAACACTTCGCCAGGAGGGCGTCAAGAAAGTGTGCAAGTAGGCACCGGAGAACCGAGAACTCTTTGAGTTCTGCCAGTTGAAGGAAGAGGCCAAGGAGGAACCTTTATTGGGTTGTTGAACACCCATACGAACTCAGGGAGAGGGTCACTTGAGCAGAAGGATAGCCAGGAGGGAATCCATTTCATTCTCCATCTGAGGGAGAAGAAGGATAAAATCCCAAGGGGTATGAGTGGTTGTGTAAGCTCAGGAGGGACAACACTAGCGAGTGCATTGGAAGACTCTATAAGGAGTATAAGAGTTGGGAGAATCCTTTAAGGATTCACAGACAAAACTCAGGAGGGTCAGCGTTGTGTAAGCGCGACGAGGCTCAAGGTCAAGGAGCTCGCAAAAGAGAAAAGAAGCAAAGGTCGAGGCCTTTGAAAATTCAAAATTCTTCCAAGTGCAGGAGGAAAGAGTGCCAAAGCTCATGAGAAGCAACATCGACCATTGGATCAGCCGATAAAATCTGGATCATTGGTTTTCGTATCCAGGGAGAATCCGGAGGAGAGCGAACAAGGAGAATAGATCTGGGTCATCAGATCTGGGGCAGATACCCGACAACCGTCGGATCTGCATGAAGTTGCACGGAGGTCAAGCCTTCATGAATAGTAGGGGAGAATTCCTAACGAGATTTGGACCGTCTGTTAGCAGAGACACGTGGCAGAGATCAAGGAGATCTCGTGAACTTGGGAGTTCGCAGGGTGAACGCCCAAGTATTTGGTGTTAAAAGTCGCGAGATGCGAGGTCACGAAGTAGCAAAGTGGCGAGAGGTTGTGAGCCATCCATCTGAAGAGGACAAGTGGTAGAGATCGAGAGATCTCGTGAACTCGGGAGTTCACAGGGTGAACGCCCAAGTGTTTGGTGTTAAAAGTCATGAGACGCGATGTCACGAAGCAGCGAAGTGGCGAGAGGCTAGGATTCATCCATCTGAGGAGGATAGGTGGAGGAGATCGAGATATCTCATGAACTCGGGAGTTCACAGGGTGAGAGCCCAAGTATTGGGTATTCAAAGTCACGAGGATGCGAGAAGCGAGAGGAGGACAGTTGTTGGATCTGGATCGTAGGAGGACCGTTGGATCTGCACGTGGGATCGTGTATCAGAGTCTCGCAAGAAAAGGTCCAAGAGTTTGGCTACGGGGATCACGAGATTGCGAGAGGCGATATCCTGACAGCTGGAGGCAGTGTGGGCCATAGCGGAGCGTGAGTGGAATACAGGTGGCATGAAACCTTCGGGATCTCGCCGCGAGGAGTCCTGAAGTATTGGTGTTAGGATTTGTGAGTCGTGAAGTTCCAAGAGCATAAGGTGGGACCGCATGGTCGACGGGTGGACACGTGTTGCCTGGAGAGAGAGTCAACATTCTTTTGAATTCTCGCATCTCGGAGGTTCGTGGAATAGGAGGATGAAAGCTTGATGGTTCAATCGGCGAGGTGGTGAGGTTGTGAGGTTGCGAGTAGCAAAGCCCGTCAAGGAAGGAGTCAACTCAGCGATGACCTATCGCATCTCAGAGGATCGCAACGAGAGGCACGAGAGTTTGACTCACAAACTCACGAAGGTGCGAGTTGCGAGAGGAGTTGGAAGTTAAGCCTAGCCCATGGTTGCATGTGGTGAGGGCATAAATAAAGAAAAGAATCTATACCCATATTGCTAGGCCAGGTATCGTAAGATTTGAAAAGAAGGATTAGAGGCCTTGAGTCATGAACTCGCGAGATAGCGAGATTTAGCTGATCTCCCGGTGGTAAAGGGGAGACTATGGGGAAATATTATTGTGGGTGAAAATTCCCGACAGGGAATTAGAAGAACCTTGGAGTTCTTTGGACCAAGAAGGAGAATATCCTATGAGAGGACGTGCTCGTGGTTGGCGCACCTGCGTCAAAAGAATTCACAACACATAGACAAAGAACAACCAAAGCACATCACGATACAGGATATATGTGGTTCACCCCCACCCTGGGGCTATGTCCACCAATGCTTTGTCTCTTTATTATATTTTGTCAATCAGCTACATGCACAGAGCCTTGAGATCTTACTCCGCAGAGGACAAGAGATTTGTGCACCTCACTAGATTCTCCTTCCTTGAGTTACAACACAAAGCCTTCCATAGTTTCTTACAATCACTTGCACTTAACTCTGCAAGCCTCACACACCATGCACAAAGAAATTAGAATTACCACTTTCACTTAGCACTTAGCAGACCAACCGCTTCTTACATCGCCTAGCTACTTCTTGTTGAAAAGTCAACAAGAAACATGTGTCTAATTTAGTTTTCCCTTACTTAAATTAGACAATAAATATTAATCTATTATCTCATTCATAACTGAGTGATTTCGGATTGTAACAGAATTATAAGTGTAGTTAAGTGATTTAAGCTTAGTTGTATTAGTGTGAGTTCAGTGAATTAATTATTCATTAATTCACAATCAGTTAACTTGCATGCAACTGAAGATTCGCCATGGTTAACTACATGCATGTCATTCCAATGGACACCAATTAAGATAACAGGTGAAAGGGACAGTTGGCTATCAGTTGTGATTTGTTCACACATGCAGTGGATATGCTTATGAGCATGTGTAAATGTTTCATTCGATTCAGTGTGAGAATTCGGATTATAGAGTTTGTGCAGAGGAGGCAAGTTGTCTGGACACAGGAATTGGCGCATGTATTTGCTAATTTGTGTATGACAGTGTGAGATTGTACTGAGAGCTCTTGGATTATAGTTTTGTATGAGATTGTTTCATGATTCATGATATACATAATATATGATACTGAGGTTTTTATCTTTACGATTTTCCCGGTAAAACTTCTTTGTTGTGTGTTATTGATATTTCACTTTGTGCATTGTGGTTGTGATCGTGGTTTAAATTGCTTCCATAAAAGTAATAGTAGAAGCGATTATGTATTTAACAATAGCGAAACTTGTTAGATCAGGAGAATCACAGGAATACATTAATTTGTATCAAAATTTCTACATGGTATCAGAGCCACGGAGGCCACGGAGTCACGGATGTGAGGTGCGAACATAATTGCATTCTCGCAGGTCACGTCTCTAGCCGGGTGTGAACTCTAGTAATGAAAACTTCCATTGTTTTCAAGAACATAAATTCTCGCAGGCAAATACACTAGCAGGGTGCGAACTTCATTGGCATTCTCGCAGGCAAATACACTAGCAGGGTGCGAACTTCCCTCACCCTAGCAGTGGAGTAGGGTGCAAAATTCCAGGGCATTCTCGTAGGTAAATACACTAGCAGGGTGCGAACTTGACAGGCAAGTTTGCAGGCTATACACAGGCAGGGTGCAAACTTCCCTCAGTTTTCTCTTAGGAGGGGTGCGAACCTCCCAGGGCAAGGGGAAAGTGAAGGGGTTGAGTTTTGGGTTGGATAACATTCAAATTTGCAAGACTTTCTTAGTGCGACACTTGATTCAAGATCGAAATGTCTTTCAATGGCTTGAGGTTGGAGTATGCACTCGAGGGCAGCTCTAACTACATTGCATGGAAGGACAAGATGGAGGCAGTGCTCGAAGACAATGGCTTGAAGGGTTACATTGATGCAGATGTTCCTAAGCCGGATGCGACAGACACTACAAATATTGATGCATGGAAAAAGAAAGTGGCGAAGGCGAGGAGGATTCTGTTGGAGGGAGTACGAGACCACATTGTCTCAAGTCTCCGTGGGAAAACCACACCATATGCAATGTGGAAGGTTTTGACAGATCTGTTCCAAAACAGTAGTGACCATAGGAAATTGGCGCTCAAATATAAACTTAGGAAGATTAAAATGGAGAAAGGCGACACCATTCCAAAATATCTCATAAAGTTTGTCCAATGTTGGGATGATCTTGGAAGTGTGAGAATAACAGTCGATGCTAATGATTTGGTGAGCTTGGAACTCCTAGGGATTCCTAAGAGTTGGCACAGTTATCAAGACTCTGTCAATGGAAGGGAAAAATTACCGGATTGGGAACGACTATGGTCGGATTTGGTGCAAGAGGAGTTCAGTTGGAACACCAGCGATGGATCTTCATCAAAGCATGATGATGAAGAGGATTGTGCTTTGACTGCCAAGGCAAGGAAATGGAAAGGGAAGAAATTCCAATCAAATTTTGAGTCTAAAGTCAAGAAGTTGTATTTGTCCAAAGTGAAGTGTTTTCACTGTCACGAACGTGGGCATCTCGCTACTAACTGTCCGCAGAAGAAGAAGAACAAGACGGTTGTTGGAGTTGCAACTGGTGAGGCTCTTGTCTCACAATTTGAGCTTGACTTCACTTTGATCGCATGCATGGCATCAAGTGCATTGGGATCAGTGTGGTATTTGGATAGTGGCGCTTCCTTCCACATGACAGGACATAAAGAGTCTTTCATTGACTTGGAGGAGAAAGATCTCAGAATGCATATAGAGATGGGCGATGATGGAAAATACACTGCAACTGGTATTGGTACCATTTCCTTTCAGAGGGAGTCAGGTAAACCATTTCAATTGAAAAATGTTATGCATGTTCCAGGTCTGAAGAAAAACTTGGTCTCAGTCACAATGTTGGAGGACAGAGGCTATGATGTTGTTTTTAGCAGTGGTATAGCTTACCTGCGACATAAAGCAACAGGTCAAGTCAAGAAGATAGGGATTCGAGTTAAGAATCTCTACATGTTGTAGGTATATGGTTGCGGTGCGATGATAGGCAAGGTAGAAACAATGGTGAGCTGGGATCAGGGAGAATTATGGCATAGGAGATTAGGCCATCTTCATCATGGAGCCTTGAAGATCATGCAACAAATATCTAATGGACTTCCAAGGGGAACACTTTCTCAGTCAGATCAGTGCAAGGGGTGCACCCTGGGGAAGTATGTAAAGTCCACCTTTAATGAAAAGGAGAACCGTGCTTCGCTGATCCTGGAGAGAATTCACACGGATGTGTGTGGGACATTCTCAGTTGCTTCAACAACAAAACATGGGTATTATGTTATTTTTGTTGATGACTTTTCTCATAAATGCTGGATATTCTTCATGTAGAAGAAGGATCAAACATTCTCAAAGTTCTATGAGTTTAAAAAATTGGTGGAGAAAGAGTCGGGGAAGCAAGTGAAGGCTCTAAGGAGAGATAATGGTGGAGAATACATCTCAAACGAATTCAAAGAATTCTGCAGCAAAGAAGGAATTCGAAGAGAACTCATAGCACCTCATAACCCACAACAAAATGGGGTTGCAGAGAGAAAGAATAGAACGATTGTCGGTGCAACACGATTGATGTTGCATGATCGGGGCCTACCATTGCATTTGTGGGTAGAAGCATGAAATACTACGGTTTATGTGAAGAACCATTGTCCTCATAGAGTACTTGGCATGAGTACACCCGAAGAATCTTTTATTGGTAAGAAACCTGATGTTTCGCATTTAAAATTTTTTGGTTCATCTGTTTATGTGAATTTAAACAAGGATGCCAGGAAGAAGCTGGAACTGACTGCTGAAGTTGGGATATTTGTGGGGTACACAGAAACACCCCATAATTATCGTGTGTATTTTCCAAACAGTAAGATGACTGT
>JZKD02S1961976.1:1326970-1337037 GCA_000966675.3 Picea glauca
TGAAAGGGAGCTAGACTTCCATGCAGAAGAGGAACTGTTGGTTCCCAAGGATGAGTCTCAAGATGTGGATTAGCCACATGAAGAGGTTCACAGAGTGGAGGAAACCACTGAAGAAGAGCCATCCATCAGAAATGGAAGAAAGTGCACCACGGAAGCTGAAAGATTGAGACTAGATGTTGCACAGAATATAGGAGCCCCTATTTCACAGCGCAGGCAGAGACAGTCTCCTGATTGATTTGTTGGATACATGGCTCTTATGAGAAAATGTATTGTGACTGAACCATATTCCTTTCAGGAAGCAGTGCAGGACCCCACTTGGGTTGATTCTATGGTAGAGGAGTATGACTCCATTGTCAAAAACAGTGTATGGGATATTGTCCCAAGACCAATTGATAAATCAGTGGTAGGTTCGAGATGGATCTACAAGGTAAAGAAAGTTGTTGATGGGAGTGTGGAGAAATACAAGGCTAGGTTTGTGGTTCGGGGCTTCTCATAAATCGAGGGGATATATTATGGTGAGACCTTTGCACCTGTCACAAGGTACTCTTCCATAAGATCCATCCTTGCACTCTCAGCACAGATGGGCTGGCTCATTCATCAGATGGATGTAAAAAATGCGTTCCTCAACGGGATCATTGAGGAAGAAGTGTACATTAAGCAACCAGAAGGTTTTGAGACCTTTGACAGAGAGTCACATCTATGCAGACTCAAGAGAGCATTGTATGGGCTGAAGTAAGCACCCTGTGCTTGGTACACTTGGATAGACAGCTATTTCACCAGATTGGGCTTCACCAAAAGTGAAGCAGATGCAAACCTATACCAATTTGTGGTGGAGGGTAAGATTTTGATCATTGTGCTTTATGTTGATGATTTAATACTTAATAGTGATGAGCAGTTGATACACTCATGCAAGGAGGACCTTGCAAAGGAGTTTGAGATGAAGAATTTGGGTCTTCTTCATTATTTCCTTGGTTTGGAAATATGGCAGCAACATGGTGAACTTTTTGTGTCTCAAGGAAAGTATACAAGAGAGATACTGGGTAAGGTTTACATGGAGGGCTGCAAAGCCATGGATACTCCTCTTCCAGGAAACTGGAGGAAAGAGGATGCTACTTCTGGAGAGGTAGTGGATGCTACTATCTATCAATAGTTAGTAGGTTCGCTAATGTATTTAGTGAATACGAGGCTAGACATTTTCTATGCGGTTAACTAGCTAAGTCAAGTGATGGTTAAGACTACCAAACACTTTTGGAAGGCGGGGAAGCATGTCCTAAGATATTTGAAAGGCACATATGAGTATGGACTATGGTACAGACAGACGGATGAGGTGAAGTTGCATGGCTTCATGGATGCAGATCAAGAGAATCGCAGGAATACATTAATTTGTATCGAAATTTCTACACTTCTTTATACATTACAAAATAGGCCTAATCATGGGTAAACCCATGGGCCGACATTCCCATACCTGTTACATTAGCCCAAAAACCAAAAAATCCCTTAAAAAGGGATGATATCCAGTGATCTCTGCTTCATCTTGCACTTTGCCTTTGACAGCTTGTCGAAGTCCCAAAATGGTCAAAAATGACCAAGGATCCTCAAAACTTGGTTGAGGGCCAACATGCCCCCGACACTCACATGTGACTCGTCCCAAGTCACTCTGGTCTGTGTAGCTCTACTTCAAAATCCTCGAGCTTGTCTCGAGCTTCTTCAACTTTTTGTTGTTCCGCTACCTCATGCTCAATGAACTCTTGGATAAAATCTTCATTGACAGGTCCCTCTAAGCATTGTTTAGCTGCAGTGACGAATTGCTCCAATTATTCTCCTTGGCCTTTGATATATGTGAATAATTTGTAAGCCTCATCCTGTATAGGTTGGAGCCTCTGAGTCACCTCCATGAATTTTCTCTGAATGTCGTGGACTTGTTGTTGAGTAGTGAGATGTTCTTGGGATTACTTCATATTTTCAACAACTGACAGGGGCTTCAACTGCACCTGTATTATTTATGCTTGTTGCTTCACCTCCTAGAGTTGTGACTCCAGTGCCTTCAGTTTTGGATTCTCAGTGAGTCTCTCATAAGTCTAGGCACTGTGATCACTTAGTTGTTTCCATTCCATGGAAAGGGCCTTTATTCTCTCAACTGTGCTTCGAGAAGCTGCTTCTATTTGATCCCTCAGATACCGTGGAGTGCCAGGTATTGTTCGTAGCCCTAAGTCTCCTATTCTTTGTTGTAGATGTTGGATAGCTTTCGTGAGATGCTCTACTTGATTCTCGACTTGGTCTTCTGCCTTTGGCTCTAAGCTTGTCGCAGAGTGAAGTGATCTATTGACTGCTTCTTTCACTTCGAGTTGCTCTGCGAACAACTATTATTTTTCTTGTTGAATTTGTGCTTTCTCCTCTTCAAAAATTGCCTCGAGAACAACCTTCTCCTACTCCACAACTCGACGTTTTTCTACGACTACTTCTTGCACTTGCTTCAAGGCCTGGGTGTCTAGTTTTGTTTCTTCCTGTGCGCGATGAAGGTGAGCTTTAATCATATCAGCTAGTTTGCAGAGTTGGGCTAGCTCATCTCCCAAATATAGTTCTTCTGACAACATGGGCATAGTGGACACTGTGCGACTGGATTGGAGGGCCTGTTGTACCCCTCGTATTTCAACATCAATTATGTTGTACATCTCCTCCTTCTTGTCTTTTTTTTTATGAAATATTTCCTGTGAGGCATCATTTATAGCTGTGATGATGAAGTCAAAGTCATCGACAGTGAGAACAATCTGCATATTAGTCAAGGTGGATCTGGATTTCTTCTGGAAAGAGGGTTTCGGGGGAGAAACCTTCCTCTCCTTCAAGGGATCAACCTCATCTCTAGGCAGTGTTACTTCACCTTGCTTCTGATAATATTATTTTCCATTTATCTATTCTACTTTGTCACCACCCCCTCGGCCAGGTGATACTAAAGTATTCTTTTCTGATGCACTGCTTAAGTCTTGGATTTCTTCGGTCTTCTTCCTTTTGTTGGTTTCGGGTGTGCCATGTTCTTTGTGAGCAACCTTTGAGCTATAAATTTTAGGGTCAGACATCTCTGTAGGATCAACGGGAATAAGGAGGTCTACTAA
Organism: Picea glauca; assembly: GCA_000966675.3. Taxonomy (NCBI): domain Eukaryota; kingdom Viridiplantae; phylum Streptophyta; class Pinopsida; order Pinales; family Pinaceae; genus Picea; species Picea glauca. The sequence goes on from JZKD02S1961976.1 coordinate 1,330,081, forward strand.
AAATTCCTTAGTTACATCCTAGAGGTCCTCTTATGTGAGCTTGTAGTATGAATGAAGTTCCTCCTTATGCTCGTCTGATCATGTAGTGATATAGATGAAGTGTCAATCTACACAGAACTTCATGAGGGGTCAGAACCATTGTAGGGTGTTTGGTGTCATTCGAGGTTTAACTTCAATAGCCCTCTTCAGTTGGAGATATTATGTATGAAATACCACATTCAATGACCATTGTTTTCCCATATTGATCGAGTACCAGAGCATGGTGAACTTTGCAAAAAGTGGTTCAAATGACTCAATGTCCGGGAAGGTCGTACCTTCCAACATTTCCCAAGCAATAAACATGATGACGATAAGGAGATAGCTAAAGTGGAACTCATAGCCCTGATCCTGTGCTTCACGACAGTCTAATTCCAACTGTTTAACTAGGTACTTCACCCAGTTCATCTGTAGGCCTTCCACTCATTTCCCAGTGACGTCAACGACAAACCCTGTGACCTCCGTGGGTCTATTCTTCTTTACTAGCTTTCCTGCAATTAGTTGGCATGCTAGGTGCACTACACCATTTTGAATGGAAGCTACCTTGTAGCCTCCCATCCCCTTCTAAACATAGTCGTAGTTATCCTTGATATTTTGTGCCAAGGAATGATCTGTATCTTTTCCTGGGTAGAAGTTTTGTGGGTCAGGTCCTTGCATGCTCAATCTGGTGATCCTATGGATCAGTGTCAGATCGCCTGTGATATGTTGGTCTAGACATAAGTAGTTGCCATGGTAACATGAGAGAAGGAGCTTAACATAGGTGTTAACCTTTTGGTGCCATCCAAAATGTGGGATTTTCATTACATTTAAAAGGGTGTACTGTGTGAGGTTCACCGTCCATGGCTGGGGGATTATTTTTTATTTCTTCCCCTTCATCCTAGTCAAGTATTTATATAGAGTGATCATACTATGGTTCTTGTGGTCTCCTAGGTTGAATTCGTTGAACTTCAGCATTGTGATATTGTCCTGCTACGCTCTAATTGTGCATATCCCCTTCGGGAGGTACGCAGTAACCATGGTGTAAACAAAATCTCTCGGTACACTATCATGACTCATAGTGCGAGCCAGAGGTGGTATGTAGTTGGGTAATATGGTTAGGATTATATTTTCATTTGCTAGGTCATCTCTGTGATTGGTTCTCTTTTTTGTGATGACTCGGGATGGACCATATCTGCGAGTGGTCGATGGAGAGGCTTGCACTCCTCTCGTCGATGATGCTTGTACACCCACATACATTACCCTTTTAGAAATTACTCTTTTATTCATAATGTCTATGAGTACCTCCTTCACAGATTCCTCGACTGCGCTAAGTTATTCAGACATACACACTCATGGTTGAATATCTTGGGTTTGAAGAGTAACTAGTCAATGCAATGGGATGGATGGTGATAGCTCGATGATCACTGCGTGAAATCAACTAATCTGTAGGCTCAGATAATCAAAGTTGGAAAAATTGTTCTCAGTGCAAGCCCAACAGAATAAGTAGATAGCTACACAATGGATCTCTCCAACGAGAGAGAAGCCTTCATTAATTTAGTTCTATCTATTATCGCGCAGTCCCAATGGTCTAATGGAGAGATGTCTAACCATGAATGTTGTTCTAACCATTTGGGGCATTAGTATAACAGTTATACTATTTCCAATGGCTATATTACTTCTCCATGGTGAAGTGCCATGTGGCGTTGTTTTGATATCCCGTTGAAGTCCTAGTTTTGCAAATTTTCCTTCTACGAAGTTTCCTCTGGAACCTTCTGTAACTTTTCAATCTTCGATATCTTCTTACTTAGTTTTCTAGCCTTCTTTCCAATGAGCTTCGTCTCGGTATTCCTCCTTCCATTCTGATTCTTATCTCCTCTTGGAATAGTAACTTTACGTTGTTGAGATTCTTTCCTAGGATTTAGGGGAAATATGTGTTCTTTATCTGGGGTAGGTGCTTCATTCTTCTATGATTCTTATTTTGTTATTCCAAATTTAACATACAAGTTTTTGGGTTTAAATATCTTCTATCTATTCTCTTGTTCTTCAATCAAGTGTGCGATCCTCCTAGTCATGAAATGTTTCAACTCTTTCTTCTTCTACTCTAAGAATTCTTCTTCTTTCCTTCTAGCCTGATCCCTTTCAATCCAAGGTTTTCCTAGTATTATAGAAAATGGGTCATTGTTCTCAATAAATTTTACACCCTCAAAATCTTCCTCTGTCGAAGTTCCATGAGCACTCATAAATATTTGGGTAAGTCTTCCTCATAGGGTTATCAACTTTCCTCTAAATAATCCTATTCCTCCCAATGAAGGAATCATAGAAGACTTCCCTAAAATTTCCCATGTTCTTTCTTTCATAATATTCACCTGTGTTTCTTCATCAAGAACATAGTCAATGTCGAAGTCTCTTATTCTTGATTTTATGCACTCTTTTCTTTGAAGATCTCTGATAAGTTGATATTTCGGTGGTCATCCAGGGTTTCTTTTATTTGCAACGATACAGTCTCTGATTCTTTCTAAGGTTCTACCATGGTCTTAGTTACTTGACCTTTCTCATGGTCTTCTTGTCTCATATCCATTCTTTCAATATTAGCAATCATTCTAGGGAAATATAAAACTTCATGGTCCATAGATTTACAATAAAGACAACTAGGTCTTCTACTAGGGCATTCCTTAGCCAGATGTCCCAGTCTTATGCAACTGTAAAAAAGGGTTAATCCTTGCTTTCTTTAAAATGATCCTTATCCTTTCTTGTACTATGCACTAGGATCATAGTAGCTAACCTGAAAAAAAATCTTTCTAGGATCCTGCATCCATTTGTCAGAACAAACATTATTTCTATGCATAGGAATAACATATCTTTCATTATTCTTATCAGATATACTCATATCAAATCTTCTTTCTTCTAGTTATACCCTACTTTTCAGGCTAGGACAAAATTTATCAAACATACCTAGATCCATATTCTTGAAACAAAAGTTTTCACTAATCTTACTTTCAGCAGAGCACAAAGCTTCCAGATCTAAAACTTTTCACTATTCTTACCTTTATCAGAGCACAAAGCTTTCAGATCTTACCTCTTTTCTTTGAATCTGACTTCTCTTCTTAGCACAAAGCTTCATAGATTAAGTAGAATACTGCGCACTAGGGAGATGGATCTATGCACAGAGCTTTCACAGTTTCAGGTCAGATCTTCTCACATAGCTTCTTCTTTCTCAGTTCCCAGCAATCACAGTTTCAGGTCCCAACAATGGAAACATTTGTTGGCACAGGGGAAGACATAGAGTTCAACGCTACAACAACGAACCAACAAAAACCTAACTATCGGCCCTTTCAGCAACACCTACGAAGCAGATGAAGTCTCACTCAAGGTAGAGGTAGGGGTGGTTGTCAGACTCTAGTGTCTGCAACCTTAGTTGCGACACAGATGTGTGATTGTAACACCTTAACATAGAACTTAACAGTTATAGTTCATTAATATTCAGTCTTAGTTTACAACGCAACTAAACCCTAAGAACATATCAGCGCAGTATTTAGACAGATCCAATAGATTCAAGAACTAAGCACATCAACAGAGATCAGATCTAGCATTTGTTCACATTATTCAACACTAGACTATCATATCAGATTCATCTAACATACATAAATGCACTAAGAATTTAATCATATAACCAAGATAGCAACCATAAAAAACAAAAAATTCACAATGCATAGCCAAAGAACAACCAAAGCACATAGAAATCATGACACAGGATATACATGGTTCACCCCCACCCCGGGGCTACTTCCACCAACTCTTTGTCTCTTTATTATCTTTGGTCAATCAACTACATGTATAGATCCTTGAGATCTTACTTCGCATAGGAAAGGATATCTGGGCATCTCACTAGATCCTCCTTCCTTGAGTTACAACACAAAGCCTTCCATAGTTTCTTACAATCACTTGCAATTAGCTCTGCAAGCCTCACACAGTATGCACAAAGAAATTACAGTTACCACTTGCACTTAGAAATTAAAACTTATCACTTAGCACACTGACCACTTATTACATCACCTAACTACTTATTTATACATTAAAAAATAGGCCTAAGCATGGGTAAACCCATGGGACAACATTCCCATACCTGTTACATAAGCCCAAAACCCCAAAAATCCCTAAAAAGGGGTTGAGATCCCACGATCTCTACTTCATCTTGCGCTCCACCTTCGATAGCCTGTCGAAGTTCTAAAATGGTAAAAAATGACCAAGGATCCTCAAAACTTGGTCAAGGGCCAACACAAGCAAAGCAATCATATAGTGATAATATAACAGGTTAGCACATTAGATAGCATAATCCATTAATATTCAAAGCAAACATGACCATAGATCATAATACATATATTTGCCAGATATCAATTGGATGGGAAAGGAGTATTTCTATTAATAAATGATCAAGAGAAGTGAAAACATTACAGACTTCTGTATTGGCATGGTTCGAAACCAAGAAACCAAGTTCCTTCCAAATGGGCCTCCACCACTTCAATCCTCCACAAAAGGAAAGCACATATAAGGGAGACAAATAGGTTCTCCATCAATAAGGGAAGAGCTTGGGAGATGAACATTGTGTTCATACTTAAAGGACAAAGGGATGCAGACTCAATAATGAAGTAATAATTTATCGAGAGTAACTTTTCCCTCAAAGTTGAATTCTCTCTCCTTTTCCATAGCTCGAAATTGGCTTCTTTATAGCCTTCAAAATGAAACTAAAGGGCCGAGTTGAAATGTTTCCAGCATATGTAAGGCCAAGAATTAGAGATATTATGTCTTGACATGGAAACCCGACATTTATTTTTCATTTTCTAGCACAAATCCTGATGTACGTTGGTTGTAGTGGAGCAACCGACGTATATGCATGCTTTATAACTTGCAAGGTGCATACAAGTGGAAAAATATTTATTTTTGTCTCTATATTCATTAATTAGGGAAAGTAAGTCTCCATAAGAAAATGGAATAAGGCCCTCTCTTCAAGATTGCATAGGGTGAGGCAAATCTTGTTCTAACAATAGCATTCACCAGGGCAATGTCTATTTCTACATACCTCGCACAAAGGTAGAGTAACCTGATTCAAAGGGATCAAAGCTCTTGAAGCGAAGTACTCATGGAATAAAAGACAATGCTCCTTGTCATGAACCTCTAATTTGCATCTGATACACCAGATATCTTCTCTTTTATATTTTCTCTTATCCTTTTTCATATCTTCAACCTATAGTGATAAGATAGTTAGCTGACTCAAAATTTGACTCATACCTAAGTTGATGGTTCTAGTTTCATGGCAATCTCCAGCACCTCATCTTGTGAAGGGATCTTCTGCTACATCAAAGGGACTCTGATGTGTCATAGAAGGGCTACAATGAACCATTGTTTGTTCTTCTCATATGGGATCTGAAAACTCAACCGGTCTTTAAAGGTCTTAAACCTTTGATCAAACTCCCAAACAGGTTCAACTACTTTCTGCTTGATTTCTTTTAGCTCTATAATGCATTGTGATTCTGACTTGGGTTTCTTGAATTCATCGATCAATGCAGTCTTAATCTCATTCAACGGTTTTGGCTGTGCAAGTCTTTGGACAAATTTCATGTACCATATCAGTGCGTGATCTCTTAGGGTAGTACTAAACTAAGCTCTCTTAACATATTTGTCGGTGACATTTTTAATACTCCACACAGCATTGCATAAGAACCAATGTTGATTAGGATCTTCAAATCCATCTCCCCTAATGGTGGGTAACCTCATCTCATCTGCCATAGATATTCCTATGTTTCCTGACTGAGTATGTGTTGAAATGCTTGTAACAGTTCTCTGAGTACTCTAATAACTTTCACTAATCTGGTTACTTAATGTTGCTAAAACAACGGGAGGAGTAATAGTATTTACTTCAATAGTTGGTGCAGTTCCTAAAGTTTTTGATTCTTCTCGACAAGGTTCTTCAGTCTTCCCTTCTTTTGCCCTAGTGGACTCTGAATGTTCCTCATTCAGTAATGCTTCTTCTTCTCCACTGTAGATCCCTTCTTCCTATGCTAGTGGTTCATGATTCTACTCAAACAAGTTCACCAAAGGAACTTCTCTGAAGGTTTTCCCACTGTGCATATGTCCAACCTCTGTGTCATTGTTGTTGTCTAAATTCTTGAACATTAGTTTTTCAATCTGACCAACTATTGCATCTTCAATGTTTTCTTCTCATGCAATAGCATCTTGATCTTCAACTTCAGAAAATGTAAACATTTTCCTCTCGGCCCCTTAAAGAAATATCTCTCTTCTTGTCTATATGACTCTACTCTGTCAATAGAAAACTCGGTGATGTACCCTCCAATGGTGCTATCAAACCAATGATATATTTCTCTTAACATGGTGTTATCAACTCTCTTGACCTTCTTGATCAACTACGACATCCAAACCACAGGAAGTCTAGATCGGATCTCAAACTAGGTATCTACCAATGTGGCTAACCACTCATATAGCTCTTTATGAATTCCTCCAAAGAAAATCTCATGTATATCAGTAAATATATACCTTCCCAACCATTCTTCTGTGCTAATATTAGGGCTCTTGTTCTAGGCTTCCGCAAATTTTGTTTCCTATTCTTATATCCACTTCTGAATCTCTATCTTCAATGGAAACTACCTTGACATTCCCTCATGAAGATCTCGGTGTTGGAAACAAAACCATTTATTGGAACAAGGGCATATCCAAAGTTTAGATCTAACAATGCACCAACAAGCCCTAAATATTGGCCCATTTGAAAACACCTGTGAAGTAGATGCAGTCTCACCCAAAGTAGAAACAGGGGGTGTTATCCTCATTTTTGGTTATCAAGATGATGACATGATAATGACATGGTGATAGAAGATCTAGCTCTTCTTTAAGATCATTTTCATGAATAAAGTTACACTTGTCAATTTCTCA
>JZKD02S1961976.1:1337047-1354048 GCA_000966675.3 Picea glauca
ATACTTTAGAACTAGGGAAAGAGTAGTATTCTGTCACTGTTTGTTCCAGATCCAGGTGGATCTGGGGAGATCGGTTTGTGTCCGCACTTACGGATTTATCCTAGAACAGGGGGTTGCAGAACACATGTGCCTACAACCAGGGGAAATTCAAGGTGGGTTCAAGGAAACAACACACAACAACCTAGTTATTCTTTATCGTCCTTAAGACTACTGCATGAACTATATCTCAGATCTAACACAATGATATAGTAACAGTATAACATAAAGCATAGAACACATCATCAATCACACAAAGAAACAAGATATACGTGGTTCACCCTCTACCTATGACTACGTCCACAAAAATGCGTTTCTTGATGTTATATGAAAACACACAGTTCTATCTGCGCTCTTAGCTTGCAGATCTCTCTCCTTATATAATTCTTTCTCTCCTCTCCCTGTGCACCTAGCTACAGGGTTGATCTTCACACCCAGATGAAGATCTTACAACACAGATTGCTCTCACAACACAATACTTCTCTCTCAACAATAACAACAATCCTCCATCATAACATAATCAAACCCATCCCAAGTCCTCTTGACCTTTATTTATACATTACAATGACTCTTGGAAAACCTTAGGCCGAAACCTAGGTGTCAATAGCTTAGGTGTCTAAAACCCTAGGTCAACTTGACCCATGTTTTTCGAGCTTCTCCAGCCTGTCTTTCCTATTTTCCTGCGAGGTCCTCCAAAGCATCCATTGGTGGATTTTCCACGATCCATCTTCCTTGCTAATCTGTTCTCCTCGATATTCTCTTCCAAATTCTCTCTCTCCCATAATTCACTCCTTATTTTCTATTTCTTTGACCACTTTTACCTTATCTCCATCAACGTTCCTTCCGCTCAGTTCTCACTTCGCCTCTTCTTCCGTAATTTTATCTTTCTTCCATAACCAAGGGCCACCAGTAGGTATCTCATCCATCACCTATTGTGCATCAAAAATGAATTTATTTTGTTGTATAACATTAAACTTAGGAAGTGTTTGCACTTATTTCTCAATTTTCCTCTCCAACTACTATCCTTATCACTCTCCCTTGTATAGGTCAAATCCTATGCATACACCTCCACAGGTCACTACTCATACATCAACTAAATATTTTAGATCTTTTTATTTGTGCAGATAAACATTCACCATGTTACAGAACCCCTTTTTATCTTCTCATTTTTATAAAAACTTTGGGAAATATTCTATGACATGGTATTCTTTGTGGAAACATCCACACAGTGCACATGGATTGGTACAAAGCTACGCCAAGTGGTCTATTTCTCTATGGATGACACAAGTGGGATTTCTTCCTCCTCCCCCACCATATCCTCTACCTCTTCCTCTTCCATATCCTCCTCTCTGGCCTCCTTGGAATCCTCTTCTATTGAATCCTCCAAGGTCTCCACCATTATTCTCCTCTTGGAGTCAGTGATAATATGTAGTATGATCCTTCATCAACTATAATGATCAATAATTGTTCACATTATGCTCCATATGTTTGTAGAAATCACATAATGGAGTGTGTGTCATCTAATGGTACTTCTTCATTGTATGTAAATGAGGAGGTACATTACTACATTGTATGGAAATTGCGAGGTACATGACCACATTATATACAAATTTCACACCACTTAGTATGTGGCTCGGTTAGAAATGAATTCATCACACCATTTACCAAGTAATTGTTGGATTTACTTCACACACACCTAGGATTTATTTTTCCTAAGGTTTTTCCTTGTTTATTAGTCATTTATATAGTCTCTTATTTTTTAGGACAAAATATTCAACCTGGAGAATATTCTCTTCAGTTGACACTTCAGTTTGACTAGTTGAGTTGAGTCTACATGTGGCATTGGTTTTATCACCATGAAACATTGGGATCATCACCATGCTAATGTGAAATTTCCTTGGGATCATCACCAGATTGGTGCATTACCCTTGATTCCTTTATCTACACCTCACTACACTCTGTTCAGTTAGTTAACTGAAGACTGGTTGACTAGTTAACTCATCTAGGTGGAAGTTCACTCCTGTAACTTCCTGAGTGATCCAGGTGTATATCAGTGGCCACCCACCTTTTTCGACTAGCTCAAAACAATTTTTTGGAAAATTTGGCAATTTACTATTTTTAGTAGTTTTTAACTTCCAGGGACATTTTGAAGGCCCAAATGAAGGTTTTTCAAGATCTAGGTTCTTAGTCATAGTTGAAGGCATTATTGAACCCCCAAAATGAATCTCCTTGATGATACCTTTCCAACGAGCTATCATACATCTAAAACGAAGATCGTATGCAAAAGTTACGACCCTGAGAAGTTGATGTACTAACTTACCCAAATGGGGCCCACATGAATTTTGGCGCTTCATCTCCTAGGGCTAGGTTTTTGGATGTATAGGACTTTTGGCATACCTGTTTATTGTAAAAATTTCTTCAGAGCCTCATTGTAATCATCTTTTTTCGAATGAGAGTAGTCGTCGCATCTCTTCTCAGAGATAAGTTGCGCCCACCATTCTAGTGAGTCTTTCACTCTGTATTTTTATAGTCTCTGTACATTTATTTCATTAATAGAAATCATGTATTATTGTATCTCTGTGTTTATGGTTGCATCTTTGATACATTTATGTTATATTATTGGATATCGACGATATCTCTGTGCATTTCTTTATTATATCTCCGACCTCATTTCGTGCTAAAAATAATCCGGATCACTGAGAGGATACACTAGGCAGAATTTCACTATCGTAACTATTGGTCTGTGTCCATATCACTCTATACCACCACTATGGAACATTTTTTCTTCTCCAGTGTGCATTGGTTGAGTTATACAGAGTATATCATGTGTAAATTATTCATTATTCATTATGGTTAATGAGAATTCTTCTATTCTTTCTCTCTTGCTTCTTCTTTCTCGATTTCTCTCTGCAAATGTGTGTATTATTTTCTAGCTAGATCTATTATGTGTAGGTTTAACACATTTACATGGTATCAGAGCCGACGGATTGCCAAGAAAAATATACACCAAAATTTTTTGCAGGTAAAAAAGATTGAAGACAACGAAAAGATGGATTTCCAAAAAGAATTCATTCTTACACCTTACAACTACTTTGCATGGAAGGAGAGAATAATGATTCATATCTAAACCATAGGATTGTATAGATTAACCTTGAATACAGATACAGAACCAACATCAGCCATATAAAAATCCAAGTACTTAAATCGAATGGATGAAGCACTCAGAACAATTTGCAGTCTTATTTCTCTCGATCTCCTTTTTCACATACCTTCCTGTAAGACTTCCAATGAATCCTCGAATACCTTGGAAGGTATATTTGAAAAAAAATATGATATTATGGGACACATGTTGGAGGTATAATTTCTCACATTGGAGCCAAAAAGGTTTGACAATATCCAATATTTATTTACAAAATTCAAGGATTTACTGTCGCAACTCAAAGCTTACAGGGTTGATAAATCTAAGGAAGAGAAACAAATGGTTCTCACCATTCTCTCCAAACTTGGTCCTGAATTATTTGTGTTCATTTCAACATTCCATTTAGTCATATTCACCTCTGGAGCCACTTGGAAGATTCCTTCTCTTGAGGAATTTATCGAATCCTCAACACAAGAGAAAACCAAGCTCATCAACATGGGAAAAATCAAAGGCCCAAAGGCACATGCACTTACTGTGCAATGTGGAAGCCATAAATATCATAAATATAAATATAAATACAAAAGGAAATCTCATTCACATCCGAAGAAGGAAGGGTACTCAAAACCCTTCACCGATGCCTCCAAATCCAAAGGTAGAAAGGGAAGAAAAGGGGAGAAATGCATGTATTGTCACAAAGGATTCCATCCAGAATCTGCATGCATGCAAAAAAAAAGGATCTAATGTCTCAAATACTTCAGCAAAAAAAACTGGGATATCACATCCCCAAGGGTGCCAAGAAGAAGAAGATAGAATATCAAAATCCCAAGAAAGGCAATCCTATCCATGCCTTGATTGCCATCAACTCCTCTCTTGATGCTTGGATCATAGATTCAGGAGCATCACATAACATGGCTTCCTTAAAAGTAGTATATTCTTCATTGGATGCATGCAAAGGTCCTCCTGTTCTGATGGGGGACAACTCTTTAGTTGAATTCACCAGCAAAGGAAGGATTGAAATCACTAACAGAAGCTTCGAGAATGTGTTGCACGTTCCCAAAATGTTAGTCAATCTTCTCTCCGTGTATCAAATGAAGAATTTCGACACTGGAAATAAATTCATATTCACACCAAATTTCATCGACATCTATGAAATGAAAACCAACTCCAGGGTTTCTATTGGTGAGGTAAATCATCATTTTAGATTGTATACATTTTCTGAATTCATTGAACCTGATTTTGTTTTACTACTTACTCATGCTGATGAAAGTAGTAGGATATGGCATGGAAGGTTTGGACATTTGAATTGCATATACATGCAACAACCTAGCAAGAATAGTTTGGTTGATGGTCTACCAGATATCCATTTCTCCAAGGGAGTATGTGAGGGATGTGTTCTCGGAAAACACCCTCAAGAGAAATTCGACAAAGGAAAGTCTCAGAGAGCTTCTGCACCTTTATATATGATCCATAGTGACCTCATGGGTCATTTTCCACATCCATCTATCAGAAAAGCAAGGTTTGTTCTCTTTTTTGTTTATGACTTCTCACATTTTACATAGATTTACTTTCTCATGCAAATATCTAAGGTCTTTCAACACCTCAAATATTTAAAACCCTTGGTTGAGACACAATCAAGAAAGAAGATCAAATTCCTCTGAATTGATAATGGCGGAGAGTATGTCAATCATGAGATCCATAACATTTTTCATGAGGTAGGGATTCAGTTGTAGCACATAGTTCCCTATAATCCGCAACAAAACGGAGTCGCTAAGATGAAAAACAGATCTCTAAAGGAGATGGCATCTTGCATGCTGCATGCAAAGTCACTACCACAGAGACTATGGGCCAAAGCACTTAATTGTGCAACATACAACCAAAACAAATATCTCCATAGATAATTCAAGGATAAGACCCTCTATGAGGCTTGGAGTGGCCTCATACCATAAGTGACCTACTTTCGTATTTTTGGTTCATGTCCATGGGCCCAGATTCCCTCTAAAAAGAGGAAGGCACTTGATCCACATAGCATTGAGTGTATTTTTGTTGGATACCTTGACGGTGTGAAGGGATATAGACTTATTGATATTTCCTTGAACCGACTCATCATTGAGTGAAGTGTCCAATTTGAGGAAAGTGTCTCACATGTACCTCAACAGTCGCATGCATACACCTTCATTCTTCCACTTGTCTGAGATGATGAGAATGCACATGCCGAATCTTCTTTAGATGAGAGTTATAATTCATAGGAATCATATGATTCAGAAATAGATTTTGTATAGTCATATGTATATTTATAGCATCCAAATGCAGATGCAGAGCCAGAGCAGGGGCCCAAGTGGGTACAGACTACTCTTCAAGATGCATGGGATTTCGTTGGTGATCTAGCCGATACTAGGAGGAGTCGATCTGATTTCAAGGAGCCTCTTGTTGCACTCAATACCACTAAACCATTTCCCTCTACGCATATTTTCTTGGTTTAGTTCTAAGATCCAAGATCTTATGGTGAGGTTGCTGGAAATCCCTTTTGGGAATCCACCATGCAGGAGGAGTACAACTCCCTCCTCGAGAAACAGACTTGGGATCTGGTTCCCCTTCCTTTTGGGAGGAAACTTGTCAGATGCAAATGGGTCTACAGGACCAATAGTGCAGTGGATGGAAATATTATCAGATACAAATCCAGGCTTGTTGCCAAAGGATTTCAACAGGTGCATGGTATTGACTATGATGACATATTCACTCCAGTAGCGAAGATGGATTCCATATGATTGGAAATTTCCATTGCAGAAGCCAATGGATGGGAAGCCCATCATACAGACATGAAGAATGCATTTCTTCATGGTGATCTCTCTGAGGATATCTATATGGAGCATCCCTAGGGATTTATGTAGCACTAATATTTTTTTTGTCTACTGAAGAAGTCCCTTTATGGACTCAAGTAGGCTCTGAGGGCATGGTATGCCAAGACAGACTCCTACCTGTTGTCACAAAACTTTGTACATTGTAAATCAAACCCAACTGTCTACATGCTCAAGATGACTAATTCACTTCTACTCTCAGTTATGTATGTTGATGATTTATTGATCATAGGTTTCTCGACTTCAATGATTTCTGCAGTCAAGAGGATTCTACATGACAGGTTTTTGATGATAGACATGGCTCTGCTACACTTCTTCCTTGGACTCAAGATCAGTCAAGATGCATCAGGAATCAAAATGTCTCAAGCCAAGTATGTATGAGACCTCCTTGAGATATTTCACATGACAGACTACAAGTCTGCTCCGATTCCTTTCCTATCAAGAGTCAAACTTGAGGATGGTGGGGAGACACCACTGGTTGACAACACACTGAATAAAAAATTAGTGGGGAGCTTATTGAATCTCACACATTCTAGACCATACCTCTCTTATGCAGTTTCTGTAGTTTCTAGGTTCATGTAGGAGCCAAATGATATACATTGGAAGGATGCAAAGTGTATCCTTTGATACGTACATGGCACCATCACCTTTGGGATTCATTATGCAGAAGACTCTACATTATATTTCATTAGGTTTACTGATTTTGACTGGGCTTGCAATAACAATGATCGTAAGTCCACATCTAGCTACTCACTCGGTATTGGTTTTGAGCCTATCTATTGGTCGAGCAAGAAGCAAGATGACATTTCTCTATATTTAGTTGAGGAAAAGTATAGAGGGATAGTTAGCATAACCATTGAGGCTATGTGGCTACAACATTTTCTCACTGAGTTGGGCATTCAATTTCATCGTTTGATCATCATCTAGTGTGACAACCAGAGCACTTTGAATTTCTATAGACATCCATTTCAGAGGTAGCAAATGAAGCACATTGATATCCACATGAAATACATCTGGGACTTAGTACATGAGGGGATCATCTAGCTACAATTTTGTCCATAAGAAGAACACACGACAAACATCTTCACCAAGACCTTCACTGAGCAGAAGTTCCATTTTCTATGAAGTCGTCTTGGAGTGAAGGACACAATTGCCTAGAAAATGTCAATTCTTCTTTTTACATACATTGTACCTTGAGGGAGGGGTTTTCCCATGATGTTTTCCCTCTTTCGTCACTTTGTTTCAATGTATCTTTTGTATTTGGGTACCTAACATGGCCTCTTTGCCGGGACCCATTCTTTATTTTCACCATAGTGATGTTCAGGGGGGGGTGTTGGAGTTACTTCACACACACCTAGGATTTCTTTTTCCTAAGGTTTTTCCTTGTTTATTAGTCATTATTAGTCATTTATCTAGTCTCCTATTTTTTAGGATAGAGTATTCCACCTGGATAATATTCTCTTCAGTTGACACTTCAGTTTGACTAGTTGAGTTGAGTCTAGATGTTGCATTGGTTTTATCACCATGATAACGCACACTTTCCTTGGGATCATCACTAGAATAGCGCATTACCCTTGATTCCTTGATATATTCCTCACTACACTCTGTTCAATTAGTTAACTGAAGACTAGTTGACTAGTTAACTCAACTAGGTGGCAGTTCACTCCCATAACTTCCTGAGAGACTATACTAGGTGTAATTTCACTCTTGTAACTATTGGTGTGTGTCCATATCACTCTATACCATCACTATGGTGCATTGGTTCTCCCCCGGTGCGCATTGGTTGTGTTATATAGAGTATATCATATGTAAATTATTCATTGCTCATTACGGTTAATGAGAATTCTTCTATTCTTTATCTCTTGATTCTTCTTTCTCAATTTCTCTCTGCAAATGTGTGTAGTATTTTCTATCTAGATCTATTATGTGCAGGTTCAACACATTTACAGTGATTTTCCAACACAGGACACATGTTCATATGGTGACCTGCCATGCGATATAGGGTACAACATACATTCTAATGTGCCACTTTCAATTTTACCATGTCTTGCAACTACATGGTGAGGTTTTCAAGTTGGGATTTCACCTACACCAGTCCTGCAAATGTTTTTCCACCTCCCATGGTATACTCCAGGAACATTGAAATTTCTATTGCTTCTAATTGAGTCATCACTTTTTGTTGCATGAGCATGAGCCAAATGTGAGCGAAGATTCAAAAAATAAATTGTTTTCTATGTTGGATGTCCTAGATCTAAAATGTCAATCTACCCAATAGGATCTTGAACCACTGGTCATAGTCTCATAGGGTTTATCCAACTTATTTCTTAATATCCTTCATCTTGATTATACATTGTGACTCTGACTTCAGTTTCTATAATTCTATAAGGAGATATATATTTATCTTTGTGAGGGGCTTTTCCTATCCTGCCAATGCAGTAACTTTATACTTAATATACCATGTAAGATCCCTATCTCTAAATGTAATCTCCAACTATGTGATCTTAGATGCATCATTTGTGACTCACTTCATAGACCATATTCATTCACAAGTGAACCAATGTTTTTCTTCATCATCTCTTCCCATCCCATGAAATGAAGGAAGTCTAAAGGTCGAGTCCTAATTGTACATATTTGAAATAAAACTTGATCTTTCTAATTGACTACTATCGATTAATATTGTCACTAACGATATTTCTTGTGAAGTTTCCCTTACTTTGGTTTCCACTCCATTGGTATTTTATGCTTCTCTTGTTTCTAAAATTTATTCTTCTACTTCTCTCATCTCTGCACTTTCTTCTTTGGTTCTTTATTATTGGTTAAAAATGTGTGATGGGGGTGGTTCAAAGAGGGGGTTCCTCCACACTATCTCATCCTCTTCAATGATGGGCCCAAAAGAGCTTCCCATATTGAGCCGCACAAGACTCCTTCCAACAACCAAGATCACTTCAATTTCTTGGAGTGAGCCTTCATCACTATCTTTTGTGCCAATTTCGCTACTAATCTACATCTCATTTCCTTTGGTTTAACTCCATATCTCATTATCCAAGGGCATATGACCTCATTCTCTTCAAATATTCTACTACCTTATCTACACCATGTCTCTTTGATGACCTCTCTTCTTCTCCACTTTTGTTTAGCATACGTATTTCTCCCATGTACCCTTCTTGCACAACTTCTCTTATTTTCATCTTATATATTACTATGTGTTCATCACTCCTTTCTCTCCCTTCTTTTATTTTTTGTTTGAATTTCTTAATAAACTAGTATATTATTTCATAATGCTCAACTATTTTCTCTTGTAGATCCATTCTCTCTTCACCATATCTCATATTCTTCCCCCATCTTTTCATCCCCCCACCCCTCAAGGTGAGGGGTTTACTTTTTCATCCTATCGGGCTCCATGCACATCAACCCATTCTCCATGAATTACATTTTGATCCATAGTGGGATTTCTTCTAACAACCTTCTTTTAGGACTGGCTACAAATTGTATTTTATCACTACGAAAAATATTTGTTGCATTCAACAACAAAATCTATGATATATCCTTATTTCACATGATCAATCCACAAATCGATGGCGTTGGCCCACTTGTTGTCCATAGATTTCAATCAAATTATTGCTTCTTGGTTTGAAACTGATTATTCTTGGGATTGCCACTAAGATTTAATCTATGTTTATCTTTTTTATCCATTCATCCAATAAAGAAGGAAACTAAACAAAGAAAATTTCATGTAGATATGAATATATGTACCTTTGTTTCCATCTTCCAAGGTTGATCTATAGATACTTGGTCTCTTGGCACATGAAATCATCCTCCTTATCAGAGATCCATTCTTCTATATCCTTCCCATAAGGTTTCCATGTCATTTCCTTACTCCACCATCTAGCAAAAAATATTTAGGTCTTGACAATGGAACCAATCATTGGCTTCAAGCTTTTGTACATAGGGTTCAAAGTTTTTTACCAACAAACACCCCATTTGCGTTGACATATTAAATATTCAAGGACTGAATAATGCCTCATCCGATATGTACATGAGAATCATAGAGATTGAATGTTTGTGCATACCATGACAAAAAAATATAGAAATGAAAGGATTAACTAAGAGACATGAATTAGATATTATTCATTCATATCAGCATTCATATAAGTAACGCACAGTCTAACACCTATAATAAAATACATTCATAAAAGAGAACATGATAGGAAGTACAAATTTATTCCTCATGCCTTCTTTCAGTGAAACATTCTAATAAATGGAGAGTGATGGCCTACAAAGAGACTCATCAAGCCTATTGTAACCCTTGAGATGTTTCTAGATAGGAAACTATGCCAATGAATCCATTGAATTAATTGATTTTTTTTTGGTTAATTTGTGTTAGAACAGAGCATTTTGTTGCTTTGTTTGGGCCTTCAATATTGCTTGTTATTATATCTCTGACATGTTTTAATGAAATTGAAATGTCCCTAAAAAGAATTCATCACTTAAAAATATAAAACTAAATTCAAAACTTATTCAAACTAGAACATTTAATAAACTTGGATCCTAAGTCCTAAATTTTCTATTTTTTTATGAAAATTTAGTTTTATGTTATGAGAAAGCCTAAACTAGAGATCAAAGATTCAAATATTTATCTACTTTCTCTCTTATATTCCAGTTACAACTCTACAATTACAATGAATCTCAAATAAACAAGAATTTAACCATTAACAAACAATAACAACCAACAAACTTTTCATGTGTGTGTGTGTTCCTTATATCTCTACATAAGCATGATAATCATAATGAACTTGCCAACTCACTTATCAACCTCAACCACGATGTAAGGTACCAAATCTATTATAATAACCAAAAACAAGAATATTGTAGAGAATAGCAATAGAGCAAGACAACATATGAAACCACAACACCAAAATATTACCTTTATTGATAGGAAACAATGTTCACATTCCTCTTTGATGGGGTAACCTACAACATAACAATTCTCGATACAAAAATTATCATACCCCCGACTCCTATTCATAATAAATATATCTACCCAAAACAAATATCTAGAGGAAGGTCCTTCTAGAAGAGGAAGCTTCTATTAGGTATTCTTACATTTGACTTATACTTCATTATTACTAGGCCTTATTAATATCGAACTTTATTACATGGAAATATATTATTCTACCTACATGAGGGGTTAGGGATATTAGGTCCCTAACATGCCCAATCCCTTGAATAATAACCTTTTCCTCAAGACTTGAGATGAGGAAATTGTTGTAGAATGGTGGTTGGCTCCCAGGCGATGTCATTGAGAATTGTATCTTTCCACTGGACTAACACTTCCTTGATGGTGCACTAATGGAGAAGATGCTCGCGCTGGTCCAAGACTATTTTTGGTTGAAACCAAATGGAAATTTATTCATCCAACTGAGGGAGATTGGTTTGAGTTTGGCACTTAGTTTCAATCACCTTCTTTAAGCAGGAGACATGAAAAACAGGATGGAGATTAGAATAAATGGGTAGAGCTAACTAGTAGGCCACCAATCCCACTTTCTTAAGCACTATATAAGGACCATAAAATTTGGGAGAATGTTTATGAAAATGTTGATATTTGAGTGAATTATTCTTATAAGGTTGAATTTGAATAAACACCTTGTCCCCTTAAGTAAGTTGATGTTCATAATGACCTTGTTCTTCTTTTTGCTTCATATGATTCAAAGCCATGACCAAATTTTCTTTGAGGGCATGACGACTAGCCTTTTGGATAGTAATATTTTTTTCAACCTCTTGAACCTTAGAAACACATAGCATGTATGAGAGAACCGAAGGTGATTTTTGGCCATATAGTGATTCAAAAGGAATCATGTGAGTAGTTGTATGGTAAGATGTGCTGTACCACCATTCAACTAGGGGTGACAACTAAGCCCACTGATTTTTACCCGTAGATGAAAAACAACTCAAATCTGTTTCCAAACACTTGTTGACAAATTAAGTTTGGCCATCCATCTGTGGATGATAGGTGGTGCTAATATTTAATTGGGTTCCCTGTAGCTTGAAAAATTCTTTCCAAAAATTGTTGGTGAAAGTGGGATCTTTGTCAGACACAATAGGATGAGGCATGCCATGAAGCTTGAAGATATTATCCATGAATATTTGGGCCACTTTGGATGTGATGAATGGGTGTCAAAGAGCACATAAATGATCATATTTGGAAAGATGATCAATGCCCACCATGATTACTGACTTATTTCCCAATTTAGGTAAGACAACAATGAAATCCATAGAAATATCTCTCCAAATAGTATGGGGAATCAGAAGTAGTTGAAGTGTTCCCAAAGATTTGATTGTTTCTCCCTTTTTACATTGACAAAACTCACATTTATCCACAAAGGTGAGAACATATTGTTTCATACTATCCCCAATAAAAGAATGTTTCACTCGTTCATAGGTTTTGGTAAACCCTGAATGCCCAACTATAGGTGAAGCATGAAGCTCATAAAGCACATTGGATTTAAGTTATGACTATTTTATTAAATACAAATTACCATTGTAGTGAATCTCTTCATGGTTCCAAGAGCACCCTGGAGAAGCTGGAAAATTGTGTTGCAATTGGTGGATCATGCTAGAAATTTTGGGGTCTTGCAGCCATTCCTGGTGAACAACTTGTTGGTTGTGGAGCCTGATTATATTCCTGATTCAGAGGTATTTTTTTTCAGCTATGTTTATACCCGATGAATATTGTACACCCCTCCACACAGGGTGGTTGTAGGGTGGTCTTTCCCCCCCTATAGGATTTGGGGGGATCATCGCCCCGTATGGGGGTTCCGTGGGCTAGTGGGGGTTCGGGGGAAAATCCCCCAAAGGATAACTTTCCTTGTAAATGTATATTTTAATTTCATAGTAAATCTTAACCATTCATCATTAATTCATAGATCTGATGGTAAATATTATGTTAGGTTCTTTTTTCCTATAAGGAAACCCTCTTTTATGAGGGAATTGTATTGTGGTTGTGTATTATGGAAAATATTGTATTCTGAGAAAGGATATGGGATAGAAAAAAGAGGAATCTACAAAGGGTGTGTTGTAGGTTGTATCCCTTCATTTTGCTAGATAATAAAAAGGAAGGAACTAACAATTTTTTTGGTGGACGTAGCCCACACTAGGTTAACCATGTATAATTGTTTCTCTATTGTAATGTGTATCTTCTGTGTTTTATTTCTGCATTTGTTTTATTTTATTTCTCCATGATCCTGTTTTTCCAACAACTTGTATCAGAGAGAAAGGTAACTCGTAGGAAAAAAAGAGGGTTCCTCATTTGAGTGGGAGCAATCGAAGAAGATGGAAAGTTTAGGGTCAAGAAATTTAATGGCCAAAATTACCAGTTATGGAATATGCAAATGGAAGATTATTTATATCAAAATAATATATTCCTACCATTGGAAAGAATAGAAAAGAAATTGACGGCCATGAAGGAAAAAGAATGGGAGGTTCTTGACAAAAAGGCACTAGGAACGATACGACTGAGCCTGGCAGCGTTAGTGGCTTTCAATATTTTAAGATAAAATACTATGAAGGAGTTGATGGACGCATTGGCTAAACTGTATGAAAAATCATCGGTGTCCAATAAGGTATTTCTAATGAAGATATTTTTTAATATGAATATGTTAGAAGGTGTTTTTGTTGCAGATCGTTTAAATGAATTTAATATGGTTACTAATCATTTAAGTTCTATAAAAGTGGACTTTGGTGATGAGGTCAGGGCTCTTATAATCATATGATCATTTTTATCACTATAATCTCATCAGCACATGGTTACAGGAATCCAACATCTCCAAATAGCTATTATTTCACCCATGGACCAAAATTACCAAAAATTGCATCTCCAAAAGGTCCAAAACTATACAAATTCTTATAAAATCATAATGTGTTATGACTATACAGGGCATGCGCACACATGCGCCATCAAGAAACACAGGAAAAGAACACATGTGCATGATGCATGACTGTGGATGCTAAAAGCCATACACATTTAAGAACGACGCATTTATGATGTTGGTCAGCCTCCCACCCACTTCTGGTTCATCTTCCAAGTCAATTTGACATCCAAGTCTCAGTTGAATCCGGTTGGGTGGTAGGTCAAAGAACTAAGGGTACCCTAAAGGGCTCTGTGTTCACACTCAAATTTGGTTGAATAATGCCTCCAAGATATGCTCTAAAAAAAGGCCATGGGTGCACTACATTTTCAAGGAATTCATTTGTAAGGTTATGTTGTTTCTATTCTCTTGGTGAATCCTCTTTTCTCATCAAGAGAATACTAGCACCATTCCATTGGAGCTATTCACCTCACCCTTTGGGTGAATTAGCTTGGGATTCTTTCACCATTTCTTTCAAGTTCTCAAGTTGTAAGAAGAGCTCAATCTTGGGGGTCCAAGAGCCCTCCCTTGGAGGAAGAAGGGACCCAATGTCCCCCTTTCTCTTTGGTGTTTTCTTTTCACTAATACAATCATTTCCATTGGTGACATGAGTCTTGTTTGTTTCTTCTTCTTATGTCCTTAGGCACTCTAGTTTAGTTGTTTTATGATTCCTAGTTTAATTCTTACTTTAGTCTTTTATGTTTTATTCTTCTAACCCTTTCCTTTAGTGTTGTCTTGCTTAGCTAACCCAACTAAGATTGTAAGCACCTTTGTTTTTCTCACCTAGGTAACAAAAGAGGCACAACAGATTGGTGACTCCACTGGGGAAAGGTATAAATTTCCTACCCCATTTGGGTTGTTTTATCTCCTCTTTATGTTTATTTAACCTACAAGTACCATAACCGGCCCAATCTAACCTACAAAAAATCTAATTCAAAGCTGAGTTGAGATAATTCCATCTGAAATTTTCTTCATGGTCGTGTGATAGTTGTGGGTGGGTTTATTGGCCCACAGTCGCGCATTATGCACATGTGCACCAAAATCACTGTATTACTCAGTGCCTTATGTGCACCTACGCCCAAAAGTCCTTTTCAGTTCGTGCATTAGCACTCAGAGTGCCTCTGTCTAGTCTGAGACCCACACACCTTTGCAAAAAAATACACATTGTAAGCTTTTTTATGATTTGTTGAAGGCCCATAGCCTTCTTAAACATGATTCCCTGCATGTTGTAATCTTCACCACACTTACCTTCCCTCTCATATAAATGGATTAGTCAAAACACATAGGCACTTAGGGGTTAAAAAGCATTATTTTTCCTCTTTTTTCATTTTATTTTTCCACATGGATGGCTTGATTTGACTAAAAAGTAAGTTGGAATCATTCTACATCACATGTAAAACTTGCATTGGGATTAGAAATTGGATATCAATCATTGAGTATTCTCTTCTCTCGTGCTTCAAAGCAATCTTGAGAATCAGAAAGCGGTTGAGGGAAAACTTCATCTCCTTTTAAAAGACAAAGTATTTAGGAGAGGAAAACAACCCCCTCAGGACTCCTCTTAGTTAATTTTTCAAACACATCTTAAGATTGTAAGATCCCATACATGCCTGCATGCTACAAAGATAGGATAGTGTTGAAATTTTCTTTCTTAGATTAACTCACTAGGGAAGATTAAAGGTTTTGTAAAGGGCCCATACATGCGCACATGTTCACAAATCTAGGATAATTTGAAAGCTTTCTTAGATCAAATCACATTTAGGGAGTTAAAGGAATAGTAAAGGACCCACATGTCCACATGCTAGTCTCTTAGGGATTTTAAAATTTCGCAAGGTTGTACCAATGAAATTTAGTTAATTAAGTAATCAAAGACTTGTAAGGACCAAGTGAAGTCCACATGCAGCAAGGTGACACCTAAATTATTAAAAACTTGGCACATTGTCACTTGTTCACACACAAATGTCACTTCTCACTCACATAGTTTTCATCTCGAAACGTGGAGGTTGAAGTAAGTTTTCTCCAAAGGCATTCCGAAACACCCCACCATTTTCTTGACGAAACTATCCACTCCCTCTTAATTTCAACGAGATTGGCTCACACTCTCAATCTCTCAAACAACCACATCTAATTTTTTCTAAAAAATCACTAAGTTTTCCTCCACAGGAGGTGCCAAAAGAAATATTTTAGTCTAGGTATGATTTCGAGGATAGGCATCGAAATAACTCCCCATTATCTGCTTCTCACATTTTCAAAACAATAGAAGTTGTCAAATAGGGAACTTTAAATCCTCCAAGTCAAGTGTTCCTAACACCATAAGGTAGGGAGATACCTGTGAAGGGTTGAAGGTTGAGGTCTAGTTGTTTTGTGTGTCCCCCCTTGAGGCACCCACCTCTTGGATGGGATCCAACCCGTGACCCATTTCTTAGGCCAAAAATATAAATGTCGTACTTTGACAGAGGTACCTAGTGACCAAATTTTAGGACATCTACCCAACTGGAAATTGTCGGCTGCAATTGCACCTTGATTAGATTTTGTGCAGCTATTGAGAAATATTTCCAGTTCTTTCGGGATATGCCCCCTCTACCCCTCATTATAACTGATTGCTTCATCCTTCACTAGTTTCTCTTTCGGTGGATTCAGACCCCACTGTCGAGTGCTATTGGAAGGTCTAGTGATATTTTGAGAGGAAGGACGTTACGTCTTTTAGGATACGATCATTTTTTTTCTTTGTTCCCCCACATGGACAAAATCCACCTATCCACATATATGCTTCTTTATCAAAACACTTTATGTATGATGCCCTTCTAATTACATCTGATTTGGATATATATTGTGTAGATTCAAAAATTGCAGCAAAGGCGCTTATTTATTTATTTTCTCTCACCACCATTCACACACATTCACTCAGCTAGTCAGACATCATAGGGGACCCACAGAACCCATGTTGTTCCAGATTGTTATAACCCTAAAATGCACCATACAGGTTTACCCGGCATTAGGCCAACTCATGCCTCTTCCTAGCCAAAGCCATGCTGAACAAATCCTCAAAAAACCTTCTAAAACAAGCAAC
>JZKD02S1961977.1:1113-11475 GCA_000966675.3 Picea glauca
AACAACCATTTGCTACCAAACAATTTTCTTCCAGCTGGAAACTCAACTATATCCCATGCCTCATTCTTATCCAAGGCATCCATTTCTTCAACCATGGCCTTCTTCCAGAGTTTACTGTCCTCTGAATTCACTGCTTCCCTGATAGTTCTGGGATCATCATCAGTAATAGATAAATCAAAATTGGAATGAAAATCACATGGACTATACCTTTCTGGTTGTCTTCTATGTCTCACTGATCTCCTCAATACTGGGGTATGAGGTTCTTCTTCTTCTTCTGCTTCCTCTTCTTCAGATGATTCAGATTTTGCATCATCCAACTCAAGGTCTATTTTCTCAAGTTCATCTTGCGTTGGTAGGAATTCCTATTTGGACACATCTTTTACCTCTCTGAAAACAACATCTCGGCTGTAAATAGTTTTCTTGGTTTCTATGTTCCAAAGCTTATAACCTTTCACACCATCTTTTTAACCAATAAAGATACACTTTTCAACCTTTTTATCCAACTTACTTCTATTTTCCTTTGGAACATGTACATAAGCATCACAACCAAACACTCTAAGATGTTGAAGAGAGGTTTTCTTTCCAGAGCATACCTCGTGTGGAGTTTTATCATCCAACGTTGATGAAGGTGATCGATTGACTAGGTAACATGTTGTACCCACTGCCTTTGCCTAGAATTCTTGTCCTAACCCGGCACCATTGAGCATGCTCCTTTCTTTT
Source organism: Picea glauca (assembly GCA_000966675.3). Lineage (NCBI taxonomy): Eukaryota > Viridiplantae > Streptophyta > Pinopsida > Pinales > Pinaceae > Picea > Picea glauca. Next base: position 1,834 of record JZKD02S1961977.1, read on the forward strand.
TCCATCAATGTCATGTTCATACTTTATGCAACTCCATTCTGCTGAGGAGTGTATGGAGTAGTCTTCTTCCTTGGTATACCACACTTCTTATAGAATTCTTCAAATTCATTTCCGCATAATTCTCCACCATTATCTGTTCTCAATACCTTTATTTTCTTCTCTGTCTGATTTTCTACTAGAGCCTTAAACTCTTTAAATTTATCAAATACCTCAGATTNCTTCTTCTTGAACAACCATTTGCTACCAAACAATTTTCTTCCAGCTGGAAACTCAACTATATCCCATGCCTCATTCTTATCCAAGGCATCCATTTCTTCAACCATGGCCTTCTTCTAGAGTTTACTGTCCTTTGAATTCATTGCTTCCCGGACAGTTCTGGGATCATCATCAGTAATAGATAAATCAAAATTGGAACGAAAATCACGTGGACTATACCTTTCTGGTTTCCTTCTATGTCTCACTGATCTCCTCAATACTGGGGTATGAGGTTCTTCTTCTTCTTCTTCTTCTTCTGCTTCCTCTTCTTCAGATGATTCAAATTTTGCATCATCCAACTCAAGGTCTATTTTCTCAAGTTCATCTTGCGTTGGTAGGAATTCCTGTTTGGACACATCTTTTACCTCTCTGAAAACAACATCTCAACTGTAAATAGTTTTCTTGGTTTCTAGGTTCCAAAGCTTATAACCTTTCACACCATCCTTTTAACCAATAAAGATACACTTTTCATCCTTTTTATCCAACTTACGTCTATTTTCCTTTGGAACATGTACATAAGCATCACAACCAAACACTCTAAGATGTTGAAGAGAGGTTTTCTTTCCAGACCATACCTCGTGTGGATTTTTATCATCCAACGTTGATGAAGGTGATCGATTGACTAGGTAACATGTTGTACCCACTGCCTTTGCCTAGAATTCTTGTCCTAACCCGACACCGCTGAGCATGCTCCTTGCTTTTTCCATCAATTTCATGTTCATACTTTCTGCAACTCCATTCTGCTGAGGAGTGTATGGAGTAGTCTTCTTCCTTGCTATACCACACTTCTTATAGAATTCTTCTAATTCATTTCCACATAATTCTCCACCATTATCTGTTCTCCATACCTTTATTTTCTTCTCTGTCTGATTTTCTACTAGAGCCTTAAACTCTTTAAATTTATCAAATACCTCAGATTTCTTTCTAAGAAAATAAATCCATGTGTTCCTTGAAAAATCATCTACGAATGAAACATAATACATAGATTTACCTAGGGATGGAATAGGAACATGTCCAAACACATCACTGTGTATCAACTCTAAGATCCCCTTTGCTCTTGTAGCACTAGATGGGAATGTTACTCAATTTTGTTTACCATATATGCAATGTTCACAGAAATCAAAATCCAGAGTGCAAGTATACATACCTTCAACCATACCTTTACCGAGTAGTGTTCGCAGGCCCTTTTCTCCAATATGCCCTAGTTTTTTATGCCAAAGCATGGTCTTCTTTTCTGGGACAGTATTGGTCTTGTCTCCTTCATTTCTCTGCTCAGGGACAACATAACTGTTATACCCATTAGTATAATTTCTTCCCAACAACTTGTACAGAGTTCCACACCGAACTCCCCTCATCAACACCATTGCTCCTCGTACCATCTTGCAAGTGCCCTTTCCAAATACAGTATCCACTCCTGTATCTTCCATCTTTCTTACAAATATTAAGCTCCTAGCTAGTTTTGGAATGTGAAGAACCCTAGGGAGAGTTCTAATCCTTCCATCTTTTAGAAACAACTTAACTCTTCCACGTCCCAAGATATTTGTTGTTGATTCATCTCCTAAGAATACGTCACCATCATCATATTTTTCATATTCAAAGAACCACTCCCTGTGAGGAGTCATATGGTATGATGCACCTAAGTCGATCAACCATACATCATGGTCTGCATGTGTACTTGTAGATGCCAGGTAAACTTCACCTCCTTCTTGAATGGAGGTTTTCGCCTCTGTGGAAGAGGTACTATCAGATCCCTTTGGTTTTTCAACCTTCTTAGACTTGCAATCTTTCTTATAATGCCCTTTTTTACCACACTTCCAAGATTTCCTCAAAGATTTTCCTGGAGACTTAGATCTACCTGTATATTTAGATATCCACCCCAAGGCTTACCAGGGTTCCTGTCTTGGGTACATCCTCTTACAAATAAAAGCATCTATGCTATGACCATCCATGCTTTTTCACCTCATCTCTTCAGATAAAAAGGATGCAACTACATCCTCATACTTCAATGTAGATTGAGTGGTACTACCTATTGCTACAACTATATTATCCCAAGAGTTTGGAAAAGAACATAACAAAGTAATACACTTATCTTCCTCTGCAATCATAATATTAACAGAGCCAAGTTGACTTACTATATTATTAAAGGCATTTATATGTTCTGTCACAGAATCTCCATCTTCCATCCTAAGATGATACAACTTTTTTCGAAGAAACAACTTGTTTACCAGGGACTTTGATTGATACAAATTCTTCAACTTATCCCATAGTTCCTTGGTTGTAGATTCTCCTGAGATATTCAACAACACTGAATCTGCCAGGTAGATTCGAATAGTACTTCTTGCTCTCCTGTCCAACTTCTCCCAATCTTCCTTCGATATACCAGTAGGTGGTGTACTAGTATTTTGTGCACTAGTAGGTTGTGTACCAGTCGTTTGTGTGCCAGTGGACTGCGTACTAGTAGGCTGTGTACCAGGATCCACAGTGATCCATTGTTCTTTGTCTACAATAAGGTCCTCCATATTCAACTTCCATAGCTCAAAGTTTTTACCATTGAACTTCTCTATCTTGATTCTAGAAGAACTCGCCATTCCTCTTTCTGCACTCAAATCACCATTGCAAAATCTCCCACTAAACCTAGGTTTATCACAGACCCAAGATAAACTTGATCTATGAAGACCGAGCCAAACCCTCAACAACAAAGGCGTCCCTATGAAGCCAAAATGACCTTTGATACCACATGTAAGTTTTAAACCTGTGAACTAAAGCAATGCATATAGATTCTTAAGCAAAACATAATTTAATCAATGGCTTATACACAGAGTGCATAGAGATTTTATACCGGAAACCCTCAACCAGGAAAACCTTTCTTATATTCATTATATCGAATTTCACCATTCACTATACAATATATACAATGTTTTTAGGTACACCATAGATACCAGAACCCTAATCCCTAAAACCGGGATTATTTTTAGTAAACCGCTAAAAATAGCAAAAGCCGCCCAAAAAAACATTTCAGGGCGCTGTGCATAACCAGGGGGGGCATACTTGCCGCCCCCTGGGACCCCCCTAGGAAAGAACCTAACGCACATGACACAAACATAGCACTACTATGAGGGATTGTCAGATGCAATTGTTGAATATGACGCGCCCACACACACACATGCAAAGAATATAACACATACAAAATAGTAAGTTGTTCTGAAGGAAAGAGGTAAGATCCTAAAAGAGGTAAGCTTTGTGCTTTGGCAAGAGAGAGATAAGTGAAATTTTTTGTTTTGAAATCATGAATTTAAGTATGTTTAATAGATTCTGTCCTAGTATGAAGGCTAGGCCGCAATGGAAAGAAAGAGTTTATTTGAGTAAACTTAATGGAAATGAAGAAAGATATGTTATTCCTATGCATAGAAAAAAGTCTTTCCTAATAAGTGGATGAAGGAACCTAGAAATAATTTTTGCAGATTGCAGGTCCATCACTATGATCCTAGGGGAAGTGCACAGTACATAAAATATTGGGGAACATTTAAGAGAAAAAGGGGATTAACTTTGTGTTATAATTGCAGAAGGCYGGGAYATCTTTCTAAGGAATGTCTTGGAGTAGGCCCTAKTTTTATTTGTTGTAAGGTTGTTGGTCATGAGGTTGAGGATTGTCCAAGGATTATTGCTAAAKTTTAAAGGATGAACATAAGACAAKAAAAYTATGAAAAGAKTCAAGAGACTGAGGGTATGTTAGAAATKCATAAAGAGAAAGGGTCAAAGGAAGTTCAGACTAYGTATTACARTTGAARGAAATGATGGATGTTCATAAAKATGTCAATTTACCAGAAARCYTGAAAGAAAAACATCACATAAGTGCAAGAATAAAAGACTTCGACATAGATTGTATAGTCTTGGATGAAGACACACAAGTGARTATTATGACAGAAGAAACTYGGGAAGTTTTTGGAAAGCCTACTATGGTACCTTATTTAGGAAGGATAGGCTTGTTTAAGGGAAAGATGATAACTTTATGTGGAAGAGTAACTACTGTACCTATTATTGTTCATGGAACATCAACTAAAGAAGAATTTGAAGTCATCGGGTTTGTTGGGGACAATGCCCCTTTCCCACTTTTGTTAGGTAAGGCTTGGATTGAGAAGGATCAAATCAGAGGGAAAGCAGAGGAAGAAGCTACAGAAAAGAAAAAGCAAGAATTAAGGGATTTCATAGCTAGGAAAATAGACTGACTAATAAAAGAATGAGAGGATAAGTCGAAGCAACAGAGAAAACTAATAACACAAGTGGGACAAAAAGAAAAATAATTAGCTATCAAGGTTGAAATAATGCAAGAAGGTTTGAAGGACCTATATATCCAAGAGAGAAGTATGCCCACTTAGGAAATGTTAAGAAAAAGGATATTAACTTCAGAATCTTTGAGGGTACCTCAACAGTGATATTAACTACGCTAGGGGAAGATAAGAATAAAAATGGAAAGAGGATTCCAGAGTTAAAGAGACTCATATCACAGGAAAGAAGGAAAGGAAGCTCAATAAAAGTAAGGCTAAGTTGGAAAATATACAAGAAGTTACATAAACCAGATGGAAGACTTCGCAGATTGGAACCTTGTAGGAGGTAGGTTCATAGAATTTGATCCTCGCTGGAACAACAGATCCGTGCAGATTTGGACTTCACCCTGGTGAAGTTATATGACCGTTGGAGGCACCCCAACCATTAGAATAACTCTCTAGAACTATTAGGAAATGTATTTACGGGCTTATGGACTTCTTTTGGACATTGAGACCATGCCATAATGGACAGGTTTACATTAATGGAAGCAGTTTCATGTTCGTTGGAAGATCCGTCACGACTTCCCCTCTTATTTAACTTATTGGACATTGCATTGGGACCACTTTTCACTACCCATGAGTGACTGAGCTAAGCATGGAATTGTCCAAGTGTCAAACTAATTTGTTTGTCGTTATCAGAAGTATATCCCACATGTCTGTTTGTCTACCCACGGTCTATTAAAAGCTAGATTGTCGGGTGAACCCAACGAGTTGGAGAATTTTTTTGAGGAAGTTATTAAGAAGATAATGGTTGACAGACCAATATCTGAAGGTATACATGCATCGTCGACTAGGGGACTATAGGCTTCCCCTTCAAATAGATGTCATTCTACCTGCATCAACCCCAGAACTGAACAACGAAGTAAGCACCGCGGTGATCTAGCTAACGCGAAGTAGATCCTGTCGATCCTGCCTAATTATGTTCCACCTCTGGCTATCATTGTTAACCATGAAAATATCCCTCGTGATTTTGAGTACTCCATGTTCACTTCTTACATTCTGAAAGGAATTTGCATAGTCGAGAGTTAGTTAGGACAGATCCCGTTGTTGAAGCACAATGACTTCAACTTAGGATACTGGAAGAACTACGCCATGTTATCTCCTCATCATTGCTTAACAAAGACAACCAGGACGAAACATCGCCTCACCTCGCAACCATGGATTAAGGGGTTGGCATAGTCAATCATCTTGAACGTGATGAATATCCTGCATTTTATCCACCACCAGGAGGTTAACGCTTGCGTTAAAATCCTTTTGTTGTGTTATCATGGAGGATACCTATGGATCGATGGAAGTATTACTGTGGAGCCAGAACTGATCCACTGGATCACAAGTTTAAGTGTGAAGGGTCTTGACCCACAACAAATTTATCAAGGGAAGGCCTTAGACCGTTCGTTAGCACAATGCATCAAAGAAGCCTATAGAGAGGTAGAAAAGGGGAAGCGAGGTTACAAGGTAGCCTCCATACAGGATGGCGCAATGCATCTTTTTTTCCAACTCTTATTTGGCAAGATAGTGATGAAGAACTCCCCCACACAGGTCACCGGGTTCATGGTGGACCTCGCAAGAAACTGTGTGGAGGGCATGCAGATGAACTGGGCGAACTACCTCGTCAATGAATTAGAAAAGGATTGTAGTGAATCCCAGGACTTGGGATATGAATTTCATTACAGTTGGTTGATCATCCTGATCATATTTATGGCTTGGAAGATTCCCAAAGGATCCACTTTCCCGGAGATTGAACCTACGAAGCCCCTGACCGCTCAGTTTTCCACCCTGTGGTATACCAACGACATTACGAAGCAGTGGCACTCTAATGTCATGTTTCATGGATATCATCAGTAGTTGAAGGTCACCATTGAATCATTCATGTGTATGACACCACGTACCCTGCATCAGTACCAACCCATAGCAATTTTCCGCGATGATCCCCACTTCATTTACATCACTGCGAGAAGAGATGAGCACCAGGAAGAATTATAGTCATACTACAAGCTAACGAATGAAGATATGGAGCAGATTACAAAGGAACGACCATAAGAATTTCTTGTACATGTTGTCGATGCAGAGTTATCTGACACTGACACCATAAGAAGCCCCATAGTTACATGATTTGAACATGTTAGACAGTCGAGTGGGACGAAGAAGCAGAAAAAGAAGGATGAAGTCCAGGACATAGAAATTGACGAAGAGCACATAACTTCTGGAGATAACGGGTCTGGCTCGCTGGGAGGAGGAGAAGACGAAGCAGAAGGACAGGGATGATGAGATGAAGGATAATAAGAGAAAGGAGGAGGTGAAGCTACACCACCTAAAGATCCCTTTGTTGGGATAGTGACACCGCAGAAGAGGAAGGTTTCTCTGAAGAAACATTCAACAAGAAATAAAACACGCGCCAATAATCCACAGTTGGAAGCCACTCTCACTGATGACGACATCATTCTGGTTCATAGAGTTATGGAGGATGCCTCTAAGGACATGTTGCAGAGATACATAGCGAAACAAAAGGAGTTATATGAAAGGATTGAGAGAGAATTGAAGGAAGTACAACAGGTTGTTCGCTTGGTCCACGAGGTACCTACTGTGTTGTCTGTGCCTTCCTCATTACAGACCGCATAATTGGGAGATGAACCAGCCCAGTTAAGAAGGCTTGTGGATGCAACAGAAGCTCAATTCCAAAGAGCTCAAGAAGAGAAGGAGAAGGCTACAAAATCCTTGCAAAAGGAGAAGGACAAAGTCCTAGTACAATTACGAGCAACGTAGGACAATGTAGCTTCCCATGAAAGTGAGAAAGCATAGTTCCAGGCGAAGCTTCGAGAGGAAAAATCCTAGCTACAGAGGGAAAAGAATAGCTTCTCGAGGAGAAGGTCGTGGTCAAAGAAGAAGTAAGTAAAGAATGTAGCCTTGTGCCAAGTTTGGCACAAGAGGAGAAAGAGTCGGTTGAAGCTCAAGTAGCGAAGCTCACAGAGACCCTCCAATAGCTTCAGGCTAGGATAAATGAACTGGAGGCCAAAACAATGTCGAGCACCCTGTAGAAGGTGCGGGACCAAAGGGAGGAGGCCGCCAAAATCGCAGTAGAAAACATAAAATCCCTCGCTTCAACATGTAAATAGTTGAGTGACAGAAGCGCCCAGACATATGAACACCTTGTTGAGGATCCAAAGCTAAAGAGGATAGAAGCATAGTTACAGGAGGTGCAACAACAAGAATTTTCATTACATGCACATATGAATATGCTCACAGTAGTGGAAAGGATGAAGAGATCCCAAGAGTAGTGCACAGTACAACAAAAAATCATTGCCCTCTAGGGTAAGGTGATGGAAGTAACCCAGAAGTTACAACCTGTGCAGGATGAAGCCTATAATATGTTCAAGGAAATCGATGGCCAAGGTTCATAATTAGATCAAGTAGTTGCATCGGTAGAACAATGCCTGGAAGGGCCTATTGCAAAGAAGATAGTCCAAGAGCTCGCTGAGCAGGATGCTCAGGCGTGGCAACAAGTCAAGGCAACTCTAGTTAAGCTCAAGGATTTCGAGGCAGCATTGTCTGGACCTGGGTGACTCAGGACGAGTCATATTTGAGTGTTGGGGGCATGTTGGCCCTCGACCAAGTTTTGGGGAAACTTTGGTAACTTTTGGCCCACTTTTGGACTTTGACATGTTGGTTGAAGAAGGAGCTCCCAAGTGAAGCTGAGATCATGGATCTCACTGATTTTGAGGGTTATGTGGACCCAGTAAGGGGTCCTCTAGGGTTTTGTAACATGTTTATAGGATGTCAGCCCATGGGGTTTTCCCATTTTTAGGCCTTATTGTAAGGGTTTGTAAAGTATAAATAAAGAGGAATGTGTTGTATAAGTAGTGTAGTTTTGTGTGAACATAAGTGCTTTGTGCAAAGGAATGTATGTAGTTGAGGCTTGGTGCTCGACTGTGATTTTGTAGAAGGTGCTAAGTGTCGTGAGAACATGTTTTGGCTATGTTCAATTGGCCTAGTTTTGGAAGGAGGATCTAGTGCTTAGTGCACATATATCATGTCTAGTGCGGAGTTCAACTCTGTGGTTTAGTGCACAGGAGTGACTGAATGTATGATTTTGGTGAATAATAAAGAGGCGAAGTGGTTTGTGGACGTAGCCCCACTCTGGGGTGAACCACATATATCTAGTGTCTCTGGTTTTCTTTGTGATGTGTTATTTATGTTATGAATCTTCTTAGTGCTTTGATTMTGATGTGTAATAGATATATCTTTTGTTGCTTAAGTACTTTACTTATGTTAAGGGTAAATGAATGCTAGATTTAACTTATAGTGCTAAGTGCTAAGTGTTAAGTGCTCAGGGTATATAATCATTTGTTGTTACTGCATCAATCTATCTTTGATCATGATCTGTGGTGTTAATAGGGTTAATGAACTAATGCATGTCACTTCCTAAGAATTAATAGAATATTCTGTGAAGTGCTCTTATCACAAATTCGAGTCCTAGCATGGATACAAACACTTGCATCCTGTAACCCCCCCTGCTTCTACCTTGGGTGAAACTATGCCTGTTTCGCAGGTGTTGCCGAAAGGGTCGGTAGTCGAGGTTTTGTCGGTGCGTTGTTAAGCATTGAACCTTGGGTTTGCCCCTGTACCAACACATGGCCACATTACATTCATTATGCCCTTAGGTACCCCATATTATTATCCCTAGGTGCATTACATATAAATTTCATATATACATAGATAATGTGAAATACCAATTGGACACACCAATAACATACCCTTGAAAATAGTAAATCCTCCAACTAGAAATAGAATCAAATTTTATAACACTCCCTCTTGAGGATAGTGCTAGGTATACACAAACCAAGTCCAATCCTACAATCTTCAAATTTTGTCTTAGGTAAGGATTTTGTGAGTATACCAGCTACTTTATCTTTAGTAGAATAATACTCCATGTAAATTTCCTTCTTGTTTATCAAGTCTCTAATGAAATGGTACTTGGTCTCAATATTCTTTGACCTACCATGAAACAAAGTATTTCTTCCCAACATCACTCATAACTAATTATCACAATAAATAAGAGTAGGAT
>JZKD02S1961977.1:16247-32470 GCA_000966675.3 Picea glauca
TAACATGTCCTCCCCCTTAAAAACAACCTTGTCCTCAAGGCTTGAAATGTGGAAATTGTTGCAGAATGGTAGCTGGTTCCCAAGTGGCATCTGTTGGAGTTGTATCTTTCCACTGGATTCACACTTCCTTGATGGTTCTCTGACGTGGGCGATGCTCATGCTGGTCCAAAACTTCTTGTGGCTATATCCAAATGGATCCTTCTTCGGCTAACTCGGGAAGGTTGGTTTGAATTTGGCACTTAGTTCCAATCACCTTCTTTAGGCAGGAAACATGAAAAACAAGATGTAGCTTCGACTGACTAGGAAAAGCTAACTGATAGGCCACCTGTCCCACACACTTGAGAATTGTATAAGGACCATAAAATTTGGGCACTAGTTTTTGACAATGCTCGGTCTTGAGGGAATTCTTCTTGTAAGGTTGCAGGTGAAGAAACACCTGATCCCCTTCTTCAAATTGGCGTTCAGAGCGACCTTGATATGCTTGTTGCTTCATGTGATTCTGTGCCATGACCAAATTCTCTTTGAGGGTACAGAGAATAGCCTCTCAAACTATAAGCGTTTGGTCAACCGCCTGGACCTTTGAGACACCAGGTAAGTATGAGAGAATTGAAGGTGGCTTCTATCCATATACCGCTTCAAAAGGAGTCATGCGTGTAGCTGTATGGTATGAAGTGTTGTACCACCATTCAACTAGGGGTAACCATTGAGCCCACTGATTTTTCTTTTCTAAGGAAAAACACCTCAAATATGTTTCCAAACACTTGTTGACAACTTCTATTTGACCATTAGTCTAGGGATGATAAGTTGTACTAAGATGCAATTGGGTTCCTTGTAGCTTGAACAGTTCTTGCCAAAAATTGCTTGTGAAACTTGGGTCACGATCAGAAACAATAGAGTGTGGCATGCCATGAAGCTTGAAGACCTGATCCATGAAGATTTGAGCCACCGTGGATGTTGTAAATGGGTGTTGAAGAGTGTAGAAATGAGCATACTTGGAAAGGCGATAAACAACCACCATGATGACTGATTTATTTCCCGATTTGGGTAAGCCTCTAATAAAATCCATAGAGATGTCCTTCCAAATAGCAGGTGGAATTGGGAGAGGTTGTAGTGTGCCTGGATATTTGACTGTTTCTCCCTTGTTGCGTTGACACACACCACATTCGGCGACAAAATTACGAATGTCTTGTTTCATACCATCCCAGAAAAAAGAATGTTTGACCTTGTCATAAGTTTTGGTGAACCCTGAGTGCCCTGATATCGGTGTATCCTGAAGCTCAAAAAGTACTATGGATTTAAGATTTGACTATTTACTTAAATACAAATGGCCTTTGTATCGAAGCTCATCATGGAGCCAAGAGTACCCTGGGGGATCTGGAGCACTGGACTACAATTGTTGGATCAACTGCGAAATTTTGGGATCTTGTAGCCATTCTTGGCGAATGGCTTGGAGCCAATCTGGTACAATGAAGGAAAGAGAAAAAAGGGATCCTTCATCTTCATATTTGCAGGAAAGTGCATCCGCAACCACATTTTATTTTCCTTTCTTGTAAATGATCTCATAATCATAGCCAAATAGCTTAGTTACCCATTTTTGTTGCTCTTGGGAGGAAATGCGTTGTTCCAGAAAATACTTGAGGCTTTGATGGCCTATCTTAATTTGGAAGCGTTGCCCCAATAAATAAGGGTGCCACAAATCAACAACATACAAAATAGCCAACATTTCCTTTTCATAGATATATTTTCCCAAATTTATTTCAGATAGTTGCTTGCTGGTAAAGGCCGACCCTCTTGCATAAGGACAACACCAATTCCTTTCCTTGAAGCATCACATTCCAAGACAAAGGTCTTTGTGAAACTAGGAAGGGCTAGGACTGGAGTGGTACACATGGCCATCTTCAAGGTTTGAAAAGCATGAGCAACAACTGGAGTCCAAGTGAAAGAGTGTTTTTTTAGGAGAGCAGTGAGAGGAGCTACAATCTTTCTGTAATTCTTAACAAGCTTGCAAAAATAACCTGTTGAGCCCATAAATCCATGCAAGATTTTGAGAGTCTTTGGGTGAGGCCAGTCTTGCATAGCTTCAATATTTTTAAGATCCACCCTGACGCCATCTTTGACAACCAGATGACCCAAGTACTCTACTTTTGAGGCACCAAAAACACATTTAGACTGTTTTAGGAACAGTTGGTGTTGAGAGAATAGATGGAGAACTTGATCCACATGAACAAGATGTTTCATCCAGGTCTTGCTATAGATGAGGATATCATCAAAGAAAACTAAGACAAAATGACAAAGAAAAGGACGGAAGACATGATTCATGAGGCTTTGGAAGGTGGAGGGGGCATCACACAAGCCAAAGGGCATGACCAAAAACTCATAGTGGCCTTCATGAGTTCTAAAGGTAGTGTTGGGAATGTCTACCTCTTTCATACGTATCTGGTGGTAGCTCGAATGAAGATCAAGTTTAGTAAAGAATTGGGCGCCACTCAGGTCATCTAGGAGGTCATCAATGACAGGAATGGGAAAATTGTCTTTAATAGTAAGTTTGTTGAGGGCACGGAAGTTAGAACACATTCGCCAAAAGCCTTCTTTCTTCAGGACCATGACCACAGAATAAGAGTAGGGGCTTGTACTAGGGCGAATAACGCCTGCATTAAGGATTTCTTGGACCATTTTCCCAATTTCATTTTTTTGGGAAAAGGGGTGATGATACGGACGAATATTGGAAGGAAGGCTTCCGGGTACAAGGGGAATGGAATGATCATGAACACCACGTGAAGGAGGGAGTCCCGGGGGAGTGGAAAAGACCACTTGATGTTTAGAAATGATGTCTTGGAGGTCTTGCGACACCGAGGGTGTTTCTATTGCTTGTATGGCATGAAGTTGAGAAATAACAATAGAATGACCCTTTTTGAGCAGATTTTCCATGCGATGGGAACTAATGATCTTAGGTGAACAGACGGTGATGCCTTGGAACTTATATTGATGGCCCTCCTGGTCAAATTACATGGTTAATTCCTTAAACTCCATGAGAATGGGACCCAAACTCTTTATCCAGTATGCACCCAACACAATGTCACAACCGCCCATGTCGATAGCAAACATATGAGATTTCAGGTGGTAGTCACCAATTTGGAGATGCACATTTTCACAATGCCCTCCACATTTCATGGAGCTACCATTGGCAATCATGATTTGGAAATTATTGACGGCATGTATGTAGCAATGAGTTTCTTGGGAAATGCAGCGATGAATAACAGTATGGGTGCTTCCACTATCAACTAGAATGATGACCTTCCGATGCTTGATGTAACCGATTAGCTTGAGGGTTTTGGGAGTAGAGAAGCTAGTGAGAGCATTGAGAGAAATGACCGGTTCTACTTTGGGAGGGTTTGAGGGAGGGGTTATGTCGGGGGTTTCAGGTGACTTAGACATAAGGGGAGTTTCAATATCCTCTTCCAAAATATCCTCAGAGATGGCCATAAACAACGTTTGTTCCTTACACTTGTGGCCCAAGAAATTTTCTCATCACAATTATAACAAAGGCCTTTGAGTTGGCGTTCAACCATTTCAGCCCTGGTCAATTTTTGGATCTTTAGTGGAGCGGAGGGAGTAGTGGGATTTACTGGTTTAGGGCGAGGGATAAAGGAGGGTTTCCGGTTTTGAGAAGATACAACCTGTTGTCCTTCTTTATCTATTTTACTAGGCTCCACCCAACTCTGAGGCCGATCCATGATGACATGGGCCCGAATCTCATCCTTGAGGCCACTGATAAAACATTCTCGGAAAAATGCATCATACATGCCTTCTATCCGAAAATCCAGGCGCTTAAAGGAAGATATAAAGTCTTCCACTGTTCCTGATTTTTTCAAGTTTTTCAAATGACTCAAATGGTTGGTGTCAGTGTCAAAGTGTTCATAAAGCTCGGCCACAAAGTGTGTCCAAGTAATATACCCTTGACGAGAAGTTTTTCTCCATTGCCACCATTGCCAACCTTCTTGATATAGATGGAGAAAACCATACCAGAGTTTGTCCAAGTCATCTGTAATGTCGTATAAATAGAAATAATGTTCCATTTGTGTTACCCAACCAGTGGGGTCAGAGCCATCAAATTTGGTCACATCCAACGGTAGAAGGCATAGGTCATGTTGAAAGTGATGGTTCTTAAAGTTATGGGAATGAGGGGAATGTTCACCTTCAGTATGTGGAAGTGAGGAAGAGGAAGAGTTATTTGTAGGGATATGCAGTTTGGTGCAGAGTGCTGAAAAGACAGATTCAAGCTGGGTGGTGAGGTCTTGTTTGATTTCATCCATTGAAGACTGCATGGTTGTATTGATGGTGACAACATTGGCACTGAGTTGTTTTACTTCTTGTTGGGTCTCAATGAGCCTTGATTGCAAGGTGTTGAAGCGAGCTTCCAAGTCTTGGCTACGGGTATGGGCCATGAGGATGGGGGAACTGAAAAGGAGCGAGCAGGGTAAAATATTTTTCTGAAAAATGACATGTATGAATATGATAACGGAGAAGAGATGAATCCAAAGGAATAGGTCTCAAATAATGGTGAAAAAAATTTCCGACTTTTTTGTTGTTGTTGTTTTGTTTTTTACACCTGCGGAGTTATACTTCGGTCTGAAGAATACTGCAGAGAGGAAGTGCCCAAATGCTTAACCAGAAATAAATGTGTATTTACTTGGCAACCTAAACACAGCTGCGTGACAGTAGTTCTTGTCCGTGTTAATTTGTTTATGTTTCTATCCCCAAGGGTTAGATATTCAAGGGCTCTACAAACAAGGGTTTGCCCTGTGCTATAGCTCTCTGATATACATGCAGGGTCCAACAGTAGTACTCGGCCCAATATATCAAGGCACTAACTAAGGAGGATAGAATGTACCCTTATCCGTACTACCTGACTACCCAGGTACTAGAGAGTATCTTCTCAAGTGCTATTCTCGGTGGCACTATAGCAGTCAGGCGGTCGATCGATTTGTCTAAAGAGGGCTTTAGGAAATCTAGGCCAATCCGTACACAGGTGTTGTCTGATGCTCTACCACTCAAAGGGGTACCAACAGGGGTTACAAGAGTGGCTGACAGATGTGTGTTTAAGAACCACTTGTATTTCCTACATGTATGAATCCCTCAACTACATGTTTATGCGCGTAACGAAAAATCTCTGTGGCTTAAAGACGCCGGAATACGTCTCTACCCTGAAAAAAAAAAAAATTACCCACAATTTTTGCTAAAGAAAGTGCTCTGATACCACTTGTAATATACCAGATATAAAAAGTATGCAAAACATAAATAAAATGCTAGAAATGGAAAAATAACAACAATATAACCAGAATAATCACCACAATAACAATGAAATGATATAAGAATAACAACATAAATAACACTTTGATTCTGAGAGAAATATTCATGGGCCTCTTCGAGGGGGAAACCTCCAGTCAAGTAGAGATCTATTACAATAATCTCCAAGCTAGGGTTCTCATACCCTCGACTCCTATTTATACTAAATATGTCTATCAAAAGAAGCATCTAGAGGAAGATCCTTCTAGAAGTGGAAGCTTCTATTAGGTCTTATTACATTTGACTTGTTCTATTTTATTGCAAGGCCTTATTAATATTGACCTTTATTACATCCGAATATATTGTTCTACCTATGTGTGGGTTAGGACCCTAACAGAGGAAGCAAATATGAAAAAGGGTTAATACCAGGTCGAATTTTTAGTGACTAGCAGTTGAGAGGGGACTGATTTTAATATCCACCATCAAGTAAAATGTTTACAAGTCGAGTTTAAATGGTCACCAACAAAGGTGGTGATCCACTCGATCCAGGTAAGTGTAGATGCTAGGACCCGATCCAGGTGTTTATTATGCACTCGATTACAGGTTTCGATCCACTTGATTACATGCATAGCTAGGGTGGGATACTCAGATCCTTGATGGGACACTTTGAGATATGTGGAGGTTAATTTAGACATTCATGAAAAGATAAAATGCACTAAAGTCGATCTAGCATCCAATGACGAAAGGAAAATTGTTTTCAAATAACCACTTGTACCAGCCACCTTGCACATGTTTTGGGGAAAATTATCACATATCAATTAATTGGGCATGTTTTGCACAAAACCCATGTCGTAGAATCGTAAAATTTGTTTCTAGAACTCCAAAATCGTCGTACAAAATCAATGTCTAATTTTGTGTACGAAATCGATTAATGAAATCACCATTTGTGTGAATTAAATGAAGGGTGCAATGTTTCATTACTAAAAGACACAATGGTTCAAACTTATACCTTTTGTAAATTATATAAGTAGACAAACAAGGTGAAAGGAAAGTGTCTCTGTGAGGTTTACATAGAATATCTAAAGGAATAATAGAGTCCAAGGAAGAAAGACAAGATACTTATGTAACGAGGGTGGAAGGGTGGAGCAAGGAAGGACTAATTTCCTTTATTGATTAAAGTTTGAAGAAAAGAAGTTGGTGCTTCCTAGGGTTGGTTTCCTAAACAAGGGAGTTGGTATTTCTTAGGGTCGGTGCCCTAAACAAAGGAGTTGGTGCTTCCAAGGGTTGGTTCCCTAAACCAAGGGATTTGGTGCTTCCAAGGGTTGGTTCCCTAAAAAAAGGGAGTTTGTGCTTCCTAGGGTTGAATCCCTGAACAAGGATATTGGTGTCTCCCAATCATTATTGTAGATTATATTATTGTATTGATTTTATATTCAAGTTTACTATTGTTGATCAATCCTTGTTAATAAGTTAAAATTATTAAAAGTTTAAATAATTAACTGATGCATGAGCATCATAGAAAGAAAAGCACACACCTAGTCAAAGGAATAGTTGAACGCGCGGATGCAAAAAGGACACATTTTTATGAAAACGTTTTGAGTTTTGAAATCTGAAGCATTAATGTAATAGCTAGGAGAAGTGTACTTACATTTATGTCTTGGAGATATGAACAGATCTGGAGAAATTATTCTCATCTGCCAAATGTAATAGGCATTTAAGTCTGTTAATGTAAAGTAGGTAGATATGAATGTTAGATTAGACAGTTTAGAAGCGTAGGAGGGAAAACGGATATAGACACCCTCACCCTTGTATATAAAAAAAACATTATCATCATTCAGATTGGATAAGCTGTAGAACTGTAGCAGAGAGTTGTAGAGAAGAACCCATGTGCAAGAGCACTTGAGTTAATATATGAAGCTTTGAATCAACTTTCATGGTGTTATGATGCTTACTATTTACATTTGTTGAATGGTATGTTTACAGTTGATTTGTTTCTCTGTTATGTATTTGCTTCAATGCTCCATTGTGTGTATGATTTCACGATGAATGTATGAAGTCTGAGAGAGGAGAAGAATTAGTTTCAATTGTTTCTCTCCCTGGGAATTCTTGCAAGGAGTGTAGTGAATGTCCGCAAGGTGTGCGTTGATGAGGGTCTGAGTTTTATCTCAGAAATCTCAGGAGAGATATTTTTGTTCTCATATCAGTTGAAGTGCAGGGGAATCACAGAGTCATGCAAGATGTGCGCGGGCCAATTGAAGCCTTGGATTTTATAAATCCAGAAAGAAGATTGAGAGATTTCTGTTGCAAAGAGTGCACAGGGTCGAAGACTCAATTAACTAGAGGTTATTTGAAGATTTTCCGCAAGGAGTGTGAGCAGGGATCCTTTTGGGAAGCTTGAGTTTACAAGTGAAATATCAGGAAGGATAACACCTTTGAATTTCTCAAAGGGAGATGGAGATCAAAATCGTCTCATAGAAGTCAAGTTCAGGAGGGAGAACACCGAGTCATTTGGGCAAAAGTCATTGAGGAGTGCATCGGGTGGTCAGAATTTTTCGTGGAGAACTCGCGAAACTGAGAGGACTGTAGGATCCAGAGGAGCTGTAAGGTGGTTAGGAGTTGGATGAATCCTCCACCCTGACATCAAGAGTCAATGTGAACTGTTGGTTGTGGTCAGTTTGAGCCGACAAATCAGTTTGGGGATTCAAGATTCGTAAGTTTGGCGTGCAGGCCAAAATCCTTGGTCACTCAAATTCCCAAATCACGAAAAGGATTATCAGGTGTGGAATTTTGGTATTTCGGGGTTCAACATTTCGGCAATACCGATGACAAGGAGTTGGGGCCCTTTGCATTGAAAATCCTGAAGTCGTGAAACATGGTGTTCCTTTGGAGTGGAATTTCGGCAAGTTAGTTTTCTGGGGTTCAGGAAGTAGAGGAGGCAGTGACTCTGGAATCGAGAGTTTCAAACTCCTGGTTCGCGAAATCCCAAAGAGGGAAAGAAAAAAATTCCCGAAAAGGTTGAGGGACAATAACCGTTGGTTACCAATCGGATTTCGGGTTTTTAGGACTCAAGAAGTGGAGTTTCTTCGTCAACACAACTCCCGAAATCGCGAAGAGAGAAACGCCAAAAGGTGGGTCCCAAGTATCAGACAGAGGAGACGTGCGGTGGAAGTCAAAGGAGGGGTCAAGCTTCGATGAAAATCCTGAAAGGCCATCGATCTCGCATTTCATGGGACGCTGAGCCCATTTGGTCATTCCGGCATTTCGGAGTTCGAGGAATCATAAGGGAGGAGGAATGACTGTTGGTTGTTCGCTCAAAGTCATGAAAGCCGAAACTAGTGGGTAACAGGTGACATGTGCTAGTCGCATTGGAGCAGTCAACCTTCGTTGACATTTCGCATTTTGGCATTTTCCAAGAGCTATTGAAATACATCGGGACTCTCCAAATCCTGAAACCTGAAGTCCTTTGTGGCTTAAACAAAGGGTTGGATTAACCCTTGGCGTGGTTTTAGTGAAGATCCTGTGTGGATCTCAGCTCGAGGGCAAGGGGGTCTGCATCAAGTGGTATTAGAGCACATAAAAAATTCTTTTCTTTCTGTAGTAGAGAGAAAAGGGAAAACTTTTTAGCCATGCTGCCGAGAAGAAGAGATAGGCCAATGCCTGATCCAACAGTGGAAAGAGAAATGTGTGAGTTACGTGCCAGACTTGATGCTATGGAGACAACACAGAGGCACACAGTATATGTTGGGGATATCATCGAGGCTGAAAGTGAAAATGAAGCTGGAAATGAAGGAGAAGAAGTTGCAGTTGCATATGCTGTAGACAAACGCCTATTCAGGGCTGTTGCAAGGATAGGTGCTAGAGCAAAAATGGACATTCCAGTGTACGAAGGCAACTTGGATGTTGAAGAACTTCTAGACTAGATTAGATCTCTAGACAAATACTTCAACTATGAGGATGTAGAGGAATATAAGAAAGTCAAACATGCCATTACTAGACTTAAAAGACATGCAACACTGTGGTGGGATGAACTGCAGGCTGACAGACGCTGCAAGGGCAAGCAGAAAATCAAAAGTTGGGATAAAATGATTGCAAAGATGAAATCCAAATTTATACCCAGGGATTATCAAATCACTCTGTTTCAGAGGATGCATAATTTTATACAGAAGTTGATGTTAGTGAAGGAATACACTGAAGAATTCTACAGGATAAACATCAGAGCAGGTCATTGGGAAAGTGATGATGAAAAAGTTGTCAGGTAGATGAATGGTTTGCGATATAAAATTCAATATGAGATGAGCATGATGACCATTTGAAATGTGGAAGATGCTTATCAGATAGCTCTGAAAACTGAAGAGAAGTTGAGCCGGAAGCAAGGTCAAAGAGGCCGAGGTAGAAGTCAAGCTAGAGGAAAAAATATTGCCCAAGACAGAAATCAGAGACCTAAAGAAGAGGGAAAGAAACCTTAAACTCAACCTGAGAGAGGAGGAAGTTCACAAGGAAGACAGTATGATGATAAAACTACCTTTCCTCGAGCCAGAGGAAGAGGTAGATGAGGTGAAGTAAAATGCTTTGTCTATGGAAAAATCAGACATAAATCCTATGAATGTCTAGATAAGAAGAAAGATGGTGGTGAAACTCACATTGTCGAAGCTCAAGGAAAGAATGTTGAGGCAGAAGACACTGAGGGCGGAAGATCTTTGATGATGAGGAAATTTCTCTTGAAGCCTAAGAAGGAGTCAGAGAACCCAGCGCAAAGAAACAGTCTGTTTCAGACTGTTTGCAAAACTAAGGATAGGGTATGCAAGGTCATAGTGGACAGCGGTAGCACAAACAATCTCGTATCTACAGAGATGGTAGAAAAGTTGGAGTTGGAGACTGTTGTACATCCAAGACCATACAGAGTTTCATGGCTACAAAAAGTACATCAGGTAAATGTCACTAAACAATGTTTAGTTGAATTTAAAATAGGAGGATATAAAGATGAAATATTATGTGATGTCATTCCCATGGATGTTTGTCATCTATTGCTGGGTAGACCATGGCAATATGACACAAACATAGTTCATGATAGGAGAAAGAACATGTACACCCTGGAGAAAAATGGTAGGACTCACATGTTGTTGTCGATTAAGGATAAAAAAGTGAAAACATAGATGAGCAACACTGTACTTCTCATGAGTGGGAAGGAACTTCTTGATGAGGTTAAGAAGATCAATTTATTGTTGTTAGGAAGCCCATAATTGTTTTGACTAGTACGAGGATAGATGATTTACCAGAAGAAATCCAAAAATTGTTGGGAGAGTTTGTTGATATAGTAGTGGACAAACTACCTTGTTCGTTGCCACCTATCAGGAGTATAAACCATCATATCGATCTTATCCTGTAGCCATTTTGCCGAAAAAAGAAACATATCGGTTGACGCCGCAGGAAAATGAAGAAGTTAAGAGGCAGGTCCATAACTTAATGGACAAAGGATTGATTCGAGAAAGCTTGAGTCCATGCATTGTTCCGACAATGCTCAACCCAAAGAAAGATGGAGGCTGGAGAATGTGTACAGACTCAAGAGCAATCGATAATATTACCATCAGATACAGTTTTCTATTGCCAAGGATGGATGACTTGATGGATTTCTTAAGTGGAGCAAAGTTTTTTTCAAAGATTGATTTGAAAAGTGGGTATCATCAAATTCGAATGAGAGAAGGTGATGAATGGAAGACAACATTCAAGACAAATGAGGGGCTGTATGAATGGCCTGTCATTCCATTTGTCTTAAAGAATGTGCCCAGTACTTTCATGAGGTTGATGAATGAATTCATGAAAGATTTCATAGGGAAATTCATCATTGTATATGTTGACGATATATTAATTTTCAGCAAGACAGAAGCTGAACACTTAAAGCATTTAGTTACAGTAATGAAGAGATTACAGCAAGAGAAATTGCTGATTAATATGAAGAAATAGTCATTTATGAGGACATAACTCATTTATTTGGGTTTTATTATGTCTGCAAATGAATTAAAAATGGATCCAGAAAAGATAAAGGCGATTAAGGATTGTCCATTGCCGAAGAGCATGTTTGAAGTTAGAAGATTCCATGGTTTGGCTAGATTCTACAGGAAATTCATCCAAAACTTTAGTGGAATTAGTGCACCGATGATGGATACGGTGAAGAAGAGACATAAATCTTTTCACTGGACAGAGGAAGCAGAGAAGAGTTTCAATCTACTGAAGAAGAAGATCACTGAGCAACCAATTCTGTTTTTGCCATATTTTAGCAATACATTCCAGGTTAGGTGTGACGCGAGTGAATTTGCAATTGGAGCGGTCTTGAGCCAAGACGATAGGTTGGTCACGTACTTCAGTGAAAAATTGAATGAAGAAAAGATTAAGTACTCCACGTATGACAAGGAATTTTATGTAGTCATACAAGCATTGAATAAATGGAGACACTATTTGGTTCCCAAGGAGTTTGTTTTGTACAACGATAATCACGCTTTGCAATTCATGAATCGACAAGAGAAGTTGAACCAAAAACATGCTAAATGGGTTGAATACATGCAAAATTTTACTTTTGTGATTAAGCATATTTCTAGAACTGCTAACAAAGTTGTTGATGCTTTGAGCAAGAAATGTTTGCTTATGCAAGAATTCAAAGTCAAGACTTTGGGTTTTGATAACCTCAAAGAAATGTACAGGGATGACCCAGATTTTAAGGAGGCATATGAGGCATATGAGAATCCAATTCTCAGGGATAGAAGCCAATGGACTGAATACATGATCCAGGATGGATTATTGTTCAGGGGAAATCAACTATGTACTCTAAAATGCTCCATGAGGGAGAATTTTTTGAAGGAAAAACACAGTAGAGGATTGGCTAGACATTTCGATCATGACAAGACGTTCTCAAAGTTGAATGGCTCACATTTTTGGCTAGGAATGAGAATAGATGTTAGGAAATTTGTGGACAGGTGCAAAATTTTATAGCATACGAAAGGAAAAAGGTAGAATGCAGGATTATACCAACCATTACCCATACCTGAAAGGCCGTGGGATGCAGTGAGCATGGATTTTGTATTGGGATTTCCAAGGACACAGAGAGGATATGATTCAATCTTTGTGGTAGTCGAAAGATATTAAAAAATGGCACATTTCATACCATGCCAGAAAACCAGTGACGCAACTCATATGGTGAACCTGTTTTTCAAGGAAGTCGTTAGACTTCACGGCTTGCCAAAGAGTATCGTGTCTGATCAAGATACCAAGTTCGTAGGGAATTTCTGGAGGACCTTATGGAAGAAGTTGGGGACAAATTTGTCTTTTACCTTAGCATATCATCCTCAGACGGATGGACAGACGGAGGTCGTAAATAGGAGCTTGGGAGATTTGTTGAGGAGCTTAGTGACTAAACACCACAGTCATTGGGATCACATTCTACCATAGGCAGAATTCGCTTACAATGATTCACTCAATAGAAGAACAGGGAAGAGTCCATTCCATATTGTATATGGAATGCAACCAAGGGGAGTTTCAAACTGAAAGATGCAAAAAAAAATGAATTCAGGAGTGCTAGTGCAAAGGACTTTGCAGAAGGAATGAAGGAGCTTCACAACCGAATTAAGGAGCAATTGCAGAGTACAAGTCAAGAATATAAGCGGAGAGAAGATCAACACTGGCAAGAAATTCAATTTGAAGTTGGTGATTTGATTCTTGCGCATCTGAGGAAGGAGAGGTTCCCAAGGGGAACGTATAATAAGTTGAATATGAAAAAGATTGGACCGTGCAAGGTCATAAGGAAATTTAGGGCAAATGCATATGAGATTGAATTACCCGATGGGGTTGGAATCTCACCGATATTCAATGTTGCGGATTTGTACCCTTACAGAGCTGAAAGAGTAGGAGCAGAGGAGGAACAGAAAGAGGTTCAATGGACAAAACAAATTCCTGTAGTTGAAAAGCCATAGATGGAAGGCATAATTGACAAGAGGATTAGCAGAAAGACCAGGAGAAAAGAGTATTTTGAATACTTGGTCAAACTGAAGGGACATCCAGTTGAAGATGCTAGTTGGGAAGATGAAGCAACAATTCAAAGGCATGGATAGACCATGCAAAATCTCATGAACAGGAGTTCATGAAAATTTTCAAGCGAGGGAGTATGATGCAGGAGCATCGTAGAAAGAAAAACATGTGCCTAGTCAAAGGAACAGCTGAACGCGCAAATGCAAAAAGGACACATTTTTATGAAAACATTTTGAGTTTTGAAATCTGAAGCATTAATGTAATAGCTAGGAGAAGCGTACTTACATTTATGTCTTGGAGATATGAATAGATCTGGAGAAATTATTCTCATCTTCCAGATGTAATAGGCATTTAAGTTTGTTAATGTAAATTAGGTAGATATGAATGTTAGAATAGACAGTTTAGAAGTGTAGGAGGGAAAACAGATATAGACACCCTCACCCTTGTATAAAAAAAAAACATTATCATAATTCAGATTGGATAAGCTGTAGATCTGTAGCAGAGAGTTGTAGAGAAGAACCCATGTACAGGAGCACTTTAGTTAATATATGAAGCTTTGAATCAACTTTCATGGTGTTATGATGCTTACTGTTTACATTTGTTGAATGGTATGTTTACAGTTGATTTGTTTCTCTGTTATGCATTTGTTTCAATGCTGCATTGTGTGTATGATTTCACGGTGAATGTATGAAGTCTGAGAGAGGAGAAGAATGAGTTTCAATTGTTTCTCTCCCTGGGAATTCTTGCAAGGAGTGCAGTGAACGTCTGCAAGGTGTGCATTGACGAGGGTCTGATTTTTATCTCAGAAAGCTCAGGAGAGATATCGTTGTTCTCATATCAGCTGAAGTGCAGGGGACGCATAGAGTCATGCAAGGTGTGCGCAGGCCAATTGAAGCCTTGGATTTTATAAATCCAAAAAGAAGATTGAGAGATTTTTGTTGCAAAGAGTGCACAGGGTCGGAGACTCAAATAACTAGAGGTTATTTGAAGATTTTCCACAAGGAGTGTGAGCAGGGATCCTTTTGGGAAGCTTGAGTTTACAAGTGAAAGATCAGGAAGGATAACACATTTGAAGTGCTCAAAGGGAGATGAATATCATAATCGTCTCATAGAAGTCAAGTTCAGGAGGGAGAACACTGAGTCGTTTGGGAAGAAGTCATTGAGGAGTGCATCTGGTGGTTAGAATTCTCTGTGGATAACTCGCGAAACCATGAGGACCATAGGATCCAGAGGAGCTGTAAGGTGGTTAGGAGTTGGATGAATCCTCCACCATGACATCAAGAGTCAACAGGAACTATTGATTGTGGTCAGTTTGAGCCGACAGATCACTTCGGGGATTTGGGATTCATAAGTTTGGAGTGCAGGCCAAAATCCTTGGTCACTCAAATTCCTGAATCACGAAAAGGATTATTAGGTGTGGAATTTTGGTATTTCATGGTTCGTCATTTCGGCAATACCGATGACAAGGAGTCAGGGCCCTTTGCATTGAAAATCCCGAAGTCGCGAAATGCGACGTGCCTTTGGAGTTCAGGAAGTAGAGGAGGCAGTGACTATGGAATCAAGAGTTTCAAACTCCCGGTTCGTGAAATCCCAAAGAGGTAAAGAAAAAAAATCCTGAAAAGGTTGAGGGACAATAACCATTGGTCACCAATTGGATTTCAGGGTTTTGGGACTCAAGAAGTGGAGTTGCTTCATCAACACAACTCCCAAAATCGTGAAGAGAGAAATGTTGAAAGGTGGGTCCCAAGTATCAGACAAAGGATATGTGCGACGGAAGTCAAATGAGGGCTCAAGCTTTAGCAAAAATCCTGAAAGGCCATCGATCTCACATTTCATGGGACGTTGAGCCCATTTCGGCATTCTGGTAGTTTGGATTTCAGGGAATCATAAGGGAAGAGGAATGACTGCTGGTTGTTCACTCAAAGTACTAAAAGCCAAAACTAGTGGGTAACTGGTGGCATGTGCTCATCACGTTGGAGTAGTCAACCTTCGTTGACATTTCTCATTTCGAAATTTGCCAAGAGATGTGGAAATAGATCGGGACTCTCCAACTCCCGAAACCCAAAGTCCTTTGTGGCTTAAACAAAGGGTTGGATTAACCCTTGGCGTGGCTTTAGTAGAGATCCTATGTGGATCTTGGCCCGAGGGTAAGGGGGTCTGCACCATTAACCAATATTGATTCCCCCCCCGGCTCAGTATTGACCAAGTTTCCAACAATTGGCATTAGAGAGGGTGCCTTCTGCACAGTCTAACAACTGGAATGTATAATTTGAAGGAATGGATCAACAATAGGGAATGTCTTCCAACAAAGCACCTCTATTCAAATAGAATGATTATGCATTCTGGAGTGTGAGACTGAAAAGCTATCTCATGGCCCTTGGATGTGATGTTTGGAAAGCTATTGAAAGTGGTTATACTTCACCATCTACCCCACCTACTAATACTGCTACAAAGAAGTTATGCAATGAAAATTCAAGAGAAATCAATGCTATTCTAGTAGCATTAACCAATCCTATATTTGTAAAGGTAATGTACTGTAAGTCAACAAAAGATATATGGGACGAAATGAAGGTCATATATGAAGGAGACAACAAACTCAAGGAAGCCAAAATGAAAACCTATAGAACTCAATTTGAAAATTTGAAAATGAAGGAGGAAGAAGACATAGCTGAATATCGTCAAAGAGTCAATGAAATTTTCAATTCAATCAGAGCATTAGGGGAAGAACTCAAAGACAAACCCATTGTCCAAAAGCTCTTGAGATCATTACCTATGAGGTATGATGCCAAAATTTCTACCCTTGAATATAGACCAGATATTGATAATCTTACAATAGATGAACTACATGGGATCCTTATATCATATGAGATGAGAACATGACAAGAAAAACTAGAAAAAGAAGAAAATTCCTTCAAGGAATC